>JADMNL010000035.1:66992500-67025000 GCA_016271365.2 Neoceratodus forsteri
AGCAGATGGTGGTGACCTCTGTCTGTAGCCTGCCCACTCTCCAGCACACCAGGGCTTACAGCACGACTGACCTCTCGTAGCACAATACAGGGCTGTACACTGTTGTACTGTGGGTGCACAACAGATGTACCCTTTGTGTGGTGGAAGTGGACGTAGCTGTGGTATGGTGTGCGGTGGGTAGCTGCGTTGCAGCTGCTGTCTGGCCAGCAAACACAGCCCTCGCTACTCAACCATGGCCCAGTGGGAAGGAGTACCCAGATTCACAGGCTAACACAGTGGAGCGCAGGTGTATGATGCTGCCAAAACATAACCAGTAATGGTAGTCAGACTGCCATGGTACTCAGTTACAAGACGTGTTCCAGGATGTGCCCTGTCCAGAGGGAATGTCCGGGTCATGTGGAGACCAGCAGGCACTTGGGGATAGGGGTAACTACTGCGTGAAGTGCGGCTGTTGACTGGGATGATGGACAGCCTGCCTCCACATGGGAGGATCTCTACATAGTAATGCAGCAATGGCAAGTCCATAGCAGTGTGTACTGTGAAAGATACCGTCCCCCGGCAACCATTCTGCAAACTGCTGCCATGCTAGTAATGTGCACAAACTGTGTATGTTGTTCTGCACCCACATGCTCTTTGTCCCCCTCATACTGGCCTTAACTGCACTTGCCCCCGGTAACCACACAGCCCACACCCATCATCTGCACCCCCTGTGATGAACTGAGTGCTAACCACAAAGATCGCCTGTCTCACCTGCACCAGCAGCTACTTCAAGCACGTGGACAGGCGAGACAACGCTGTGGTTCTACTGGGCGTGGGTACATGGAGGCACCCAGTAAGGAGAGGCAGGAGACAATCTATAAGTTTGATGCTCAATGGGCTTTATTCATACCACAGGGAAAGGTAGACACGGTCACAAGGGAAGAGGAGAACCAAACCAAACATGAACAGTAAGTAACTTGGGAGGGTGACTGGGCCCTGGAGTCTCTTCTAGAACTGTATTAGGACTCGGGAGGTGTAGCCTAATCCGACATCAGATCGCCTGTTGCCGGGACCTCCAACGCCTAGTCACCGGGAGAAGTTGTTTTGTCTGGTGGCCTGATGAAGGTGACCTGTCATCAGGGTGAAGCATGGCCGAAGACAGTCTCTGAGGTGAGTGCCCACGAGACACCTGGGTCATAGTGGTGGTCACAGGTATCTTGGGGCCCGCACTGTGGTGGCGCCTGCCTTCGGTCACCCAGTTTGTCTGATGACCTGATGTCAGGGGCAGGCATCAGCGCCTTAGCTGCTGTGGCTGACTGCTTGTCCCTGGGGAAATGTTCCTTGGAGTGGAATGCTCCTGGCATCCCTGGCCATCACCTGAGGCTGATGACTGGCTGGAGTAAGACACCTCGACTTCATCAGTCAAAGACCCTTTCTTAAGCCCGGGGAGTGTTGGAAGGGCCTAAGGCTAAGAGATGGGCCCGCAGACCTGTGCCCTGAAGAGCTGCCACCCGAGGAGACTGTGAGGGTGGGAGCCTTGGACAATGACAGGCCCATGGACAGGCCTGCTGGCGGGACTGAATCCACTCATTCGTCTGAGCAGGAATGAGAATTTTCTCCCTACAAAGAGAGCTAGATCTGATCTCTGACCTACTGTGCTCCTTCTCCTTTTGACGGTGCTTCCTCCTGGGTATTTCTCTTTGTGGGAGTTCGGCAATCTGGAGGTTGAGGAGCTGGCCTTTGACGGGCATTGGAGGGTGGCAAGTTGTTGCTCCATTAAGTAGGCCTGGAGAGCTTTCTGGTGATGGGTCTGGTTGAATTTACTACATTGGGGTAGGCCTTCATGCATGTTCAGGCCCCAGGCAGAAAAGGCACTTCAAGTGGCTGTGTTTAGCTGAAATCTGCCACCCACATGGACTCTTAGACTTCCATTGTGAAGTAGAGGGAGACAGAGAAGACGACACGGGTTCGATGAAAAACTTTAAGTGAGAGAAAAACCGGTACTTTTGACTGGAAGAAAATGGTGGTTGACAAGAGCAATGAGGCACCTGAGGGTCAAGTACATCGGTCGACGGCGGAAAAAGAACTGAAGTAGGGCTGGGGTCTGCCCCTTTATACAGCTGGTGACGTCGGTGGGCAGACCCCAGCTGGGTACTGCTGGCTAGAAGTTTTCCATGGAGTCCTAGTGCCTGGCAGCATAGTCCTTATGGTGTAGCCTGCTGCAGGAGCCCTTACTCAAAGTAAGATCTGAAATCTGCTGAACTCTTCCCCGGTACAAGCCCTTGACCAGGGCTGACAAGGATGAAGGAACAAAGACTTGGCATTGAATCCACTTGAAAGGATTGCCAAGAGCAAGGATCTGCTGTAATTTCCCTGGCACAAACCCTCGACCAGGGCTGCCAAGGATGAAGGAACAAGTACTTGCCATTGAATCCACTTGCAAGGATTGCCAAGGATGAAGATCTGCTGCAGTTTCCCACAAACCCTCAACCAGGGCTGCCAAGGATGGAGGTATGTTGAAGCTTCTTTGGTGAAAGATCTACAGGAGGACTACCAAGATCAAGCTGAATCCCAGAGGACAACACAGTGCAGACGAGGAGAGACAAGAAGAAAGAGTAGGATGCCAGATGAAGATTAGAACTCTGTACTGTCCAGAACCAGAAAACAACAAACCGGCAGACACAGTTACACATTGGCCACGCGCACTCGACTATCGGCAAATGACTGGGAGTAACAAACTAGGCTTCTTCCAGGACATTACACCTCCAGGCTGACCAAACCACAAGGAGACCAGGAGCCCGTGGCCGTGAATCACACAGGGTTACATTGACTTCGAGCAAATGGCAGACAAGGAAGGGTGTGCTGCAAAGTTCTCTGCTGGCTGAAGACTGCTTGGTGGAAGAATCAGCTGTGTACAACCCACCAGGGGTGTTGTGACAGAAGATTGAGTCCATACACATTCAGTTGGCACTACGAACACTGGTAAATACACTCTTCACTGTACCAAGGTGTCTGTTTGTTGCTGGGGCAATTTGCCAGAACTAGGCAAATTACTGAAATCCAGGACAATTGTTTGTTGCAGGGCAAATTGCCAGGAGCAGGGACAAATTGTTGGAATACAGGGCAATTGTTTGTTGCAGGTGCAATGTGCCAGGAACTGGGGCAAATTCCTGGAATCTGGGGCAATGGTTCAGTGCAGGGGCAACTGTTCATTGCAGGGGCAATTTGCCAGGAGCAGGGGCAAATTGCTGAAATCTCAGGGCAATTTTTTGAAACAATTTGCCTGGAGCAGGGGCAAATTGCTGGAATCTGGGGCCAATTGTTCATAGCAGGGGCAAATAACCACAATCCTAGTATAATACAGCCTTAGTACTTTGTAATCAACACATTTCAGATACTAGTCAATACAGTTTCATCAGGTGACAGTCACTAGTTGGCAGTTGTGTGCCAAGCACCCTCTTCTTACTGATCCTTCACAAAAGTATACACTTGCAGGCTGCTTATGTTACTAGGACCTGGCTACCCCTGAACGCCCTTAGCACGGTACCCGCTTTCACCCTATGGGCCTACTTTTCCCTTTTAAAACCTGGGCCTATCCTGTTGCCCTTTTATCTCTGGGCCCCTTTTCCCTATGGGCCTTTCTTCTCTTGGCCCCCTTAGTGGTGGGCCTCTTCCATTGAGCCCCTTTAATTATCTAGGCCTTTGCTACCCTTTCACCCTTCGTGGCCTACCAACTGGATCCCTTTATCCCTCTGGGCTTGTTTTACCTTTAAATTCTTTTGGCTGGTCAGTGCCCTTAATTCTTTAGGCCTGTCCGGCCTTTCTGTCAGTTAGTTCCCCTTACCTGCCTCAGCACCGCTCCCCAATGAGTATTTATTTATTTACCTCCTCTAGGCCTATAGGCAGGCCCATGGGCACTGCTTGCCCAGAATAATTATTTAAATTCAGGGCCTTAACCTCCCCTCTCAGCCAGTTCCTCAAGCGCCTGGCGTGCTTTAAAACTATTGATTTTTCTTTTAAAAAAGCTTCAGGTGGTCTGCACCTAGCTGGTGGTGTGGCTGCTGACTCACTGTCCTGGCCTGGGGTGAAGGGAAGTTGGGAGGAGGGAGGTTCTCTGGCAGAGGAGGGGAAACCAGCGCAGAGGCAGCAGGCAGAGCGGTGGACAGCATGGGACCTTGCTGGTCTTTGTGATGCCCGATGGCTCTTCTTGAAGATGTGGCTCTTCCTAAGCCGCCGCCAAGGGAACAGACACTTAATCAAAAACTAAATGGGGCTAAACTGAGCCTACACCTCTGCAGGGAACTAGCCTTTACACTTTTTGGCAGTGATGGCCTCTGGACTTGACCACATGACAGGAGCAGCAGTCTAGCGGAGTCTTCACTTGCTGGAGGTGGGGGAACACCACAGAGTCAACAGGACTGGTTACACAGCCACAGGTAAGCCGCAGACCCTGTTGCACTCCTGTGACCCTCTCCACTCCACAGCCCAGCTCGATCTGCCAAGACATGGCAGTTCTCTTTGAAAAGGTGCGCAAGGTTCACAATTCTAAACCCCAAGCCTGTGCCAGACCAACGCCCAAGAATTCAAATGGGCCCCATGCCCATGAAACTGGGTGCAGGAAAACACTATTTTTGCTTAAAAGATGTTCCAGGACTAGAGGGCATGGGATGAAGTTGGAGGAGGACGATTCAGAGGAAACATGAGAAAGAATTTCTTCACAGAACGGGTGGTGGACAAGTGGAACACCCTGCCAGAGGAAGTGGTGGGGCTGAAACAATCACGGGATTTAAGAATGCATGGGATAGACATAAAGGAATTCTAGAGGTCAGGTGAGGAAACAGACTTCTAGGAAAACAAACTGAACTTACAAGCTCAAATGGGCAGACTGGGTGGGCCATAGGCCCTTATCTGCCGACACTGTCTATGTATCTAAGTATGCCGGCCAAGGACAGCGTCCCCAGCATGTGGCCACCCATTTTCGTTCTGCCTGCTCCAGGAAGGGTGGGGGTGGAGGGGGGTTAGAATGGAGCTGAGCAGGCAGCAGAGAATAAAAAAAAACTTTTCATTATTTTTTTCTTTCTTGGCCCTGTCTGGCCATAGTGGGGGGGGGACATACACAGGTGCCCCATTACAGCCCCCTAAGCCCACACTAACAACGGGACACCCCAGGGCACATTAATTACAGAAGCCCCCTTTCTGTAGTGCCGCATAATTTGGGGCATTACACCCTTTTACCTCTGTGGGTGGCAGCATGCATGGGGGAGCCAAGGGGGCACATATCCATACCACCCACAACCAAAGAAGCATGAGCATGACCATCCACCCTGACTGCAGTGGGCACCCAGAGGGAGAGAGAACAGCATGGCTAGAGTGTGACACTGTGCATGATATGAGTCTGCCTGCCACCAATTGAAACAGCATCCCCAGTGTTTGGTGTCACTGTACACACCTCCACCCCATGCTAGACTGATGATGCTGACATAACTACATCAGCTGTGATGCTTCACACTTCTAAACTTGTTCTCCACAGCACAAAAGCACATGTATGTCACACCCACGTGATGAACACCAGCTCACATCAGTCAGCTTTGGGGGCATATGGTGCAGCCACTATCATCATCATAGGCACCATCTGTACTCTGTTGTGTCGCTGCAGCAGATATTTCCCATCGTCACGGTGTCCGGTAACTGAGTGTATGGGTGGGATTACCTCGGTATTCAGCATGGAGAGGGACTGTTTTGCTGGATCAGATTTGCTTTTCAACACCTGTATCTTCAGGTGCTTTTACTGACCATGCCCACATGCAGCAGCCTGCTATACAATGTCCCAGCCTGGTACATGCCCACCATGGATTGCGGCGCATGGGTCCTTAGACCAGTCCCAGCTGATCTAACCACTGGCAGGACTGGCCTTTGGGAATCCTGCTGAGGGATGTTGCACCACTTATGTGGCGCAGGCTCTGCCTGACATTGCACAGTGGGATGTCCGGCTGCATGCATGGCACAAGCACATCAGGCACAAGTGGCCCCCTCTGCTGGTGGCCCTCTATGGTGGGACTTGAGCCTTTGGGGAGCTTTGAAAATCCTGTGGTAGGGGATGTTGCATCATTTATGTGGCACAGGCCCCATGTCTGCCACGGCACAGCTGGATGTCAGCTACAAGCAGGGCACAAGCATATCAGGCGCAGGCAGACCCTTATTTTTCCCATCCACTGGCGCCCTTTGGCCCTCACAGCCCCCAAACTCGCCTCCCACCATCCCTGGGACTTACTTTAGGCCACCGAGTGCCCCACAGATTTTCCCTGTGGCAGGGCCATTGAGGTCCCCAAGCCCCTTCAGGTGCTGTGTTGGGATCTGTGGTCCCTGTGCCTAGTAGGTGTGAGGTATGCAGGGCTCCATGGGGTAGCATCCCGCAGCCAGTGATAATGTTTCCGATGTTCTGCCCTGAACCCACAGACACTCTGGAGGTGGCAGTGTAACATGTGCAAGTTGGAGGATGTGCCTATGTCTCCTGCCAAGGAATGTCCCCCACACAGAACTGTTAACCAGCCATACTGGCTCCCATGGGTCACCTAGGAGGCAGTGTTTTGGCAGCATAATCTGCCCACCCTCCCCAGAGGACAGCATCCACTGGGACAATCAATCCTCCCCCCCCATGGCCAACCCCCAAGCGATCCAGGGTTGTTCCCGACCCTGGGTCATCGGCGTGATGGCAGGTGAGGCACAGATTCAGCAGCCCCCTTATGGCACAGACTGCGTTACAAAATTGGAAATGACACAGTGTGGCACAAGGCACCCCTTGGGTCATGTCCGTCTGCTTGTCTGACACAAGCACAGTGTACCATTCCCAGGCCTTTGAAGAGCGAGCCTCTGGTTCCAGTTCTGTTACTGTGCCATATTTACTGATCTTTCCCTCACTGATTAACAGACTAAGTGTCACTATCAAAATATCTGGCAGAGAGCCCAGTGGCGTGGAGGGCTGAGGTGACATCAGCCCCTAACCTCCTGCCATGCTGGCAACCCCCAGTTCTGTTACGAGCATGGGTTGCTGAGGGTCATCTGGGAAGGGAAAAGATTGAGCACCCAATGGCTGCTCTCCTCTTGTTGGGGGTAAGGCATGCATGCATGCTCCACTGAATAACTGCCACCTGGCGGAGGCCACGTGGTAGTGCAAGTGCAGGTTGAGAAGGGCTGTGGGACTCTGTGGCGTGCACTTGTCTCCACGCTCACGAGTGTGCCTGCTGGGGAAATGAGGACAGAAAAACAGAAAGAAATAGGTTGGTGTGGACTAAATGAAGCACTGCCCGCCTGCCTCCGCTCCACGCTGTCAGCCAATCCCAGCCTCATCTGGATGTGTGTCACTGGGTGGAGGAAGATGGCCCTCCTTCAGCCCCGCCACAGGGATAATCTGGCACGGTGGTCCAATGTGGCAAATGTCAGGCAAATGAGGTGTGGACAGGGCAGAGAGCCAGCCCTCACCAACTCTGGGAGAAACGTTTAGCCAGTTGGCAGTGGTGTAAAGAGTGCAGGTATGTGTGAGCCTATCGCCATATGCCATAGTGGAGAGGGGTTATTAAGATAAGCCCATGGAGTGGCTGTTCCGGCTCATTATGCCGAGGCATGTGTGGAATGTAAATCAGCGGGATTAGGGAGGTAAAGAGTTGAAGAGTAAGCTAGGGGACAGGGATGAAATCATGATGAACACTTTTTTTTTTGTGGGGGGGGAGTGCGAAAGAGTTCAAGGGTGCTAACAGACCACAATAAATTGTCCAGACCTGATGCCTTAATGGTAGGGCTCTGGGCTTTGGTGCCAACGGTCCAGGGTTTGACTGGCTGCGCTAGGCTCACACATACCTGCACTCTTTACAGCGCTGCCAACTGGCTAAACTTTGTTGGTAAGTTAAAATATCAGACTGCTTCTTCGTTTAAAAAAAATAAAATAAAAACTGCTGGAGTACTCCCTCCTGCTCTCAGCCCTCTACTCCAAGCACCTCTGTCCACCCGCCACACACGGCAAACTGCAACGACCCATTTCCGGGTACACCACTGCAAAACTTCCTTGGGCCAAAGAACGTTTAGGTACCTGGCTTCTGGTGGATGAACTCCTCCCAAATTCCTCATCACAGAGCCTAAACTTGGACTGTTCAAATCCCACCTCAGAGACCTAATCACCCAAGACTCAGTCTGTGACCGTCCCCATTTTCTCAGGTACTCCTGTATCTCATCAGAATACTTACCTCCCTGGTATCGCCACCCTGGAGCATGCGTATATATGACAATGGACTCCTATGGTCCTGCCTGAAATTGCTAATAACCACCAGGGTATGGCTATGCCACCATTCTGTAGCGTACATTCTAGTTAGCTCCTACTCTGCTCCTTTGCTCCTATTCCTGTAACTCTATGTACCATTGAATTACTAGCTGCAGTGTCTCAACCACCTGTAACCATGTTTGATACTGTACTGATTGTAGTACTTGCTACTTTTGTTCCTCTGATTGGACTGTTACCTTTGTATATGTTGAACTATCTGTTGTTTTTGCTTCTTTACTCAATTGACGTGGAACCTTTGTACAGGAGTCTGACTCAAAAGGTGTGTATCCGATAAATAAGTAAATAAAAACCTGAATTAAAAAAAAAAAAAATGCAGTTTATGTCCCTTTCAGTTACTACCTTTTGAAGTTTGCATAGTTGTGTTACCGACTGTAGTTCATGTGTATTTATTTTAGTTTTTGTTGACCGGGTAAGTGCACTAGACAAAATCTGTCTACTTTCAGGCACAACCCGGGGGAGGGGGATACAGATGAATACCAACTGACCTTGAACCAGATTAAGCTGCTGGTGGTATTTTTAGTGAATGGGGGGAAATTTTGGCCAGGGCACTATGGAAAGTCCCCTACTCTTTTTAAGAAGTACCTTCCCCACCCCCTGTCAGTATTGGGACTTAACCCAGGTGCCTGATGTGGGGATAGAACCCACAGCCAGCCTTCTGATCTCCCAGCCTCAGAGGTGAATGTGCTACCTGCTGAGCTACTGACACTGCTTACTGCTTTTACCTTTTATATGGTACAGTTGACCCCTTTCCCGCCGTTACCCTTTGTGTTGTACAGTTTACCCTTTCCCGCTATTACCCTTTGTATTGTACAGTTTACCCTTTCCCGCAGTTACCCTTTCCCGCTGTTACCCTTTGTATTGTATAGTTTATTTCCATTTTATTCCATATTATACTCCAAAACTAGTAATCTGTGCACATTGCCCAGTCCAAGATGCACCTGGACATGGTAACCGACCGAGTCTGCTTTGCTGGACAAATCTGATGAATAAGACTAAAATACATATTAGGAAAACACTAGGCCTAACAAGCTCACCATGCCCCCTAATCTGACACAAATGATTTTAAACATCAGGAAAATAAAACAGCAAGCAAATATTCATTTCACTAATTTATTACAAAAAATATATCTGTTCACAGTCCTGCAATGAACACACTCAGTTACACTGGTCAAGATCAACCAACCAGTACACACACAGTACATAAAGTATTTCATACCACAAAATGACAAACAAATAGCATTTTCATAACAAAATGTTAACGTACTGAGCTTAATCGAATATTTAAAACTGTATTAGTTATACAACATAAAACTGTTTAGGTATTCAAAGTCATCAGTCCACAGTCCTGCAGTGAACATTTTAATAGATCATTTTATACCCATGCATTTCAAGTATTACTCTTTCAAGAAATGGAAAAAAAAAAAAAACACAGATAAACCATGTACTTTGTAACTATTACCAGCAACTGAATAGCAGCAGGTGTTTCAGTTTCCTTCTACAGAATGCCACTTGTAAATTTATCTTTCAAGAAATGGGGAGAGAAAAAGACATTTACTTTGTAACACAACTTAATATCAGCAGGCTTGTATTGGTAGTTAAGTCAATTACCCAATGTGGGTCTTTATTTATTTATTTTTTTTTAAAGTCCACATTTAATCCACCTCTTCAATGGTTGGTCCTGTGCTAGAACCAGCACTGCCAGACTGTGTCCGCATCCTCCTGGCACCCCTCCCTGGTACAGTTTGGTAACAATGGGATTACAGACCTTCTCCAGCTCTTTCAGCTGATGTTCATACTCTTCTTTCTCAGCCAGCTGGTTGTTCTCTAGCCAGGAGATGGCCTGATTACACGGTTCTAGGATCTTCTTTTGTCCTCCTCACTGATCTTACCTTTCATGCTCTCATCCTCTACCGTGCTCTTCATATTAAAAGCGTAATGACTCGAGGGAGTTCTTGGCTGCTATCTTTTCTCTCTGGGCCTCATCCTCTGCTTTATATCTCTCTGCATCCTGTACCATTTTCTCTATTTCTTCTTTGCTCAGCCTGCCCTTGTCATTGGTGATGGTGATCTTGTTCTCTTTGCCGGTGCTCTTGTCCACAGCAGAGACGTTCAAGATCCCATTGGCATCAATATCAAAAGTGACCTCAATCTGTGGCACACCACGAGGGGCAGGTGGGATTCCACTTAGTTCAAATTTGCCCAGCAGGTTATTGTCTTTGGTCATAGCTCTTTCACCTTCATACACCTGGATCAAAACACCAGGCTGGTTGTCTGAGTAGGTGGTAAAGATCTGCGTTTGCTTGGTTGGGATGGTAGTGTTGCGTTTAATGAGGACTGTCATTACCCCCCCTGCAGTCTCAAGGCCCAGAGAAAGTGGTGTGACATCCAGAAGTAGAAGGTCTTGTACATTCTCAGACTTGTCTCCCATCAAGATTGCTGCTTGGACAGCTGCTCCATAGGCCACAGCCTCATCAGGGTTAATACTCTTGTTCAGTTCTCTGCCTTTGAAAAAATCCTGCAGCAGTTTCTGGATCTTGGGGATACGAGTAGAACCTCCAACTAAGACAATATCGTGGATGCTAGACTTGTCCATTTGGGCATCTTTCAAAGCTTTCTCCACAGGATCCAAGGTTCCCCGGAACAGATCAGAATTCAGCTCTTCAAAACGAGCTCTGGTGATAGAAGTATAAAAATCAGTACCATCAAACAGTGAATCTATTTCGATACTGGCCTGAGTGCTGGAAGACAAGGTCCGTGTGGTCTCTCACAGGCTGTCCTCAGCCTTCTAACTGCTCTCTTGTTTTGACTAATGTCTTTCTTGTGTTTCCGCTTGAACTCTTCAATGAAATGGCTCACCATGCGGTGTCAAAGTCCTCCTCCCAGGTGGTGTCTCCAGCTGTAGCCTTCACCCAAAAGATGCCATCATCAATAGTAAGAATGGAGACATCAAAGGTGCCACCACCCAGGTCAAAGATTAACACATTGCGCCACCTCTACCTTTCTTGTCCAATCCATAAGCAATTGCAGCTGCAGTGGGCTCATTGATAATTCTTAGGACATTCAGGCCAGAGATCACCCCAGCATCTTTGGTAGCCTGACGCTGAGAATCATTAAAGTAGGCTGGTACTGTGACGACAGCATTAGTGACAGTGTGTCCAAGGTATGCCTCAGCAATCTCTTTCATCTTGGTCAGCACCATGGAGGAAATCTCCTCGGGGTTGAAGGTTTTGGTTTCCCCCTTGTACTCCACCTGCGCTTTGGGCTTCCCACCATCACTGACCACCTTGAACGGCCAGTGCTTCATATCAGCCTGAATCATGGGATCATCAAACCTCCTGCCGATCAGTCTCTTAGCATCAAAGACGGTATTGTTGGGGTTCAGAGCCACCTGGTTCTTGGCAGCATCTCCGATGAGCCTTTCTGTGTCTGTGAAGGCCACATAGCTAGGGGTGGTCCTGTTGCCCTGGTCGTTGGCGATGATCTCCACCTTGCCATGCTGGAAGACCCCCACGCAGGAGTAGGTGGTGCCCAGGTCGATGCCAATCCCTACACTCTTGGATGACATTTTTAATGGAAGTAGCTGTGCTCAAATGCTCGGTTTCAGTGTAGGATTATTTCACTTTTGCAGTCCGCGTTATTTCTGCAGCCGAGTCTTTTTGAGTGTCTGATCAGTCAACTGAATATTGAAAAATCAGGACGTACCAGATTATACTAGCCCTGTTTCCAGATTGGACATGCTGCTGAGACTAGCTGGGCTCCCGTGCCGATCACTGATGGTGCTATATCAGATTAGGTGATGCTCACCGCCCGACGACGAAATAACTGTGCCACCGTCGTGCTGACAACCGTACATAATCCGGAATTTATCTACTGCTGTCTGACTGCCAGAGCTTTGGAATTCGCAGTATTTATCCACTCAACGCTGCATAACATCATACGCCGCGCGCAGTGAGGGGCGGAGCTTAGGGAACAGATCCACCAATCACGGCGCTCGCCAGAAAGAGCACATAGCAACCTTCCCGAATGTTCCGCCCTCCTAGCCAATCGCGGCGCTCGGCAGGCTGTTTACCGTAGTTACCGTCCCGAATTTTCACGAAACTTCGCCCTCAACCTGTCCAATCACAGAGTCATCTGTAGCAGGGACGACACAGCCCTCGGGAAAACTTCGAGTCCATTCACTGTTTGTTTGCATACATTAGGATAATGAGCCCAGCTAGTCGCTGCCAATAAGCTACCCTCTCGAATGTTCCCGACGCTTCGCACGCTGCTAGCCAATCAGGGAGCCCGGTATAATGGTGACGAGCCTGTGTTCGAGAGAACTCGGGGGCATTCTGCGACCTGCTGCATACTTTAGGCTAATAAGGGCGGCAGGATGCAGCCTACCAGGACCCTGCTTTGCTAATGAGATGCAGTGCAACCACCCGGCCCCCCGCCCAAGCCGGAGTTTCAGGTACTCTGTGTTGCAGTGCTGCTGAACATTCGGAGTTCTGGAAACTTCCCGCTTTTTCTTTACCGAGAGACCGGAGAAGCATATATCTCAGCCTTTCTTCACCAAACTGTGCGACAATTGAGTAACATATGTGGTGTATGTTTAAACACTACCCGGTTACCAAAAAACATGGCACTGTAAGCTCAGAGCACAGGCTGTCAGTGCACTAATGTCTATGGGTTACTGAGGGTGTAACTAGCTCCCTGTGTGGGGTGATCATTTTTATTGTAACCCACTACCCGGCTAGCCTGGGTTCGGGGGAGAAAACATTCGCTCAGTAGCAGGGCTAGGTTTGCACTTCTGGTCAGGGGCACCCAAGTAATTCCGTACACAGAAAGCAAAAACTGAAAATGTCCAAACCAGAAGTGGGATTCTAAAGTGTGACTTTTATTGGCTTCTACACAAGAACACAAAGAAGTTGGACCCTCCATGGGGCTACATTCACTGGATATGCAGATCTATAGATGACAGAACACATCATCTTCATCACACAACAACCCTCAGGTTACGAACACATCTGGGCTCACACCCGAGTGGTACTCTCACTCTGATTCCCTGGCATGGCATCTCGCCAGCACTAGTAACTTCCATATGTCATGGATTTTTGGTGGTGGCTTCCTTAACCACCCATGAACACTTTCTAGCTCTATAGGAAAATCTCATCCTTAATCCCAACATCTGGGTACTTTCTGCAGACACTGGCCAAGTGCCTGGGAGAAAGCTATAGGTGCCAAAGTGAATCAGTTGAGGTAAACCTGGTTACTCCAGATTGGGGGTCCCACCTCTGTTCCCAAATCCATACCGCCATTAATTTGGAATCAACACCTTTCTTTGAACTCTCTGGTTGTAGATGCTATCTCAAAATGTATATCACATTTAATATTCTACTCTCTATGTAACTGGTGTCCTGACTTTCAACATACTGTAAGTGGCTATGTCCATTCCTGTAGACCCCCACTGGTTAGATGCATTTCAAGCCATACACATATCTTAAAAGTACTGTACTTGGCTAGTCCTTTCCTGACCCCACAGTAGGCAGATACTTTTACACTACTGTCTTGGTGAAAACATGGGCTCTATGTCAGAGCAGACTCACCATGGTTTGCAGGTGCCCCAGGACTTCTCTCAGAGGAAACACAAAATTCTCTGGTAACTCAGAATAAACTCTTATCAGGCAGCTTTTCCTATTCCCAGCAGGGCCAGGTGATTGCCCCTGAAATGCTTGTGTCTTCCACCCCCATCCCTCCAGGGATGGAGCACTGGAACAACTCGGGGAGCAGTCTCTTCTACTTCTGCTTGTATCTTCAGTGTTCTTCTCTAGGGTGAGAACACACTACCCTGTTTCTGAAGTAGCTCTATGACAGAGCTAAGCTCTAAGGGGCTGCCAACTGCCGCACACCTCCTCCTTCTCTTGAGTCTCTCTACCGACTGACTGTGAAATCCCCAACATTTTAACCTAACTCCCTGCTGCAGCATTCCACTGTGGCTTATGCTGCTGTGAGAATTCTGTAGTGATGTCATCCTTCCAGCTCAGCTGAGACTGAGGACAGAGTGAGACAGTGTAAAACCCATTTAACTGGTGTCTCATAAGCTGCCTTTCCCTTCCTGCCACTAGATACTACTACTAATACTTATCTGTCACAAATGTCCATCGATCTTATATTGTTTGCTTGATTCACTCTGTACCTCATATATACGCTGAGGAAATATGTTAGGCACTACTATATAGGTATTATTGCACTTTCTAAATAATGTACTTTGTTTTTCGCATGTAATTGTGTTTTACATTGTAAACTCCTGTTCCCCATCCCACACCAGGTCGCACCTGGAAAAGAGCCTCTCATTTGTGCCTTTCCGGGCCACCAATCTTTAATTAAATAAATAAATAAGTCCTGGTTGTCCTTATGTTATGGAAAAAGGTAGCATTTGAAATATATTTATAATTTATCTGCAGTTGATCTTTAACAATAATAATATGAAGGCATAATTATAGACAACGCTGGCACTACCCCACCTTTTCAAGCATGCTGGCAACTCTGTTAATAAGCAGTCTGTCTAGGTGCTGGCATGCCCCTCATTTTCTGGCATACCCACAAAGAGTGTACCAGATTAGACACCAACCCCTCTCTTCACATCCCTCCAGAGGAACTTTCTTTACATGGTGTGTGACCCTCAGTCATGGCAGATTAGACTCCTCCAATTTCCTCTCTGCATATCCCACTGAGCAACTTCCTGTACTTGGTAGGTGACCTGAGTAAGCCATACCTTCCTTTGCTTCAGTCCTTCCAGCTATGAAACTGGTAAAGCAGGACCCTGAAAAATGAGATGCTGCATCTGTTTGGCAAGCCTGTAAATACACTGTCAAAAAAATATAAAGAGCAATAATTTCACTTTCAAAAGTAGCATATTCCCAAATCAGGGGCAGATGACCAGAAGCATGGGCTGTTTGTTAGGGCATGCTTATGGCCTGAGATGGAATACTCTGCAACTCCCAACTCAAGCAAGGCTTAACAAAATCACACTTGCCAGGGTCAAAAAACAACACTGTGCAACCAGTCAAATACTTGCAGATTTTGTATTGATCTAGTACAATTGTCTCCAACTAGCCCAGCTGGAAATTAAAGATGGGAATCTTTCAATATGTACACCTGCCAGTTAGAAACGGCACTCCCTGGTCCAGGCTCTGGTTCTTTCCTGCAGCCCTTGAAGCCATGTGGCAAATCTTGCTGCACTGGAGCTCCAACACCTCATCTCTTGCAGATGGCCTATTGGTCTCTCCAAGCTCACAGAATACAAGCGCCTTTACCACCTGGTACCCATGTCCTTGAGTGCCATCATAGTATTTGGGTCCGCTTTTTAAAAGCAACACAGATATCTATGTGCTCCTAGGTAGCATGTTTTGTTAGTTAGAAATGATAACTTACCTTTACCCTTTTTGTTGATATTTTGTAAGTTCTGCCTTTTTAATTCCTATGTGATTAATATTAGCGATAACGCCCTATTCAATGTGCATGTTTAATGATTTAGGTGTTCTTTGTAAAACAGGAAGTATTCCATGGTACTGTGCCTGTATATGTTACCTGTATCGCTGTTTTGAATGTTTCCTCAATAAAAATAATTTTAAAATGAAGCATGGGGCCCCATATTCAAACTTTAGCACCAGTGCTAAAGTGGTTAACACTGGTGCTAACCTGGGTTTGCAACTGGCACTCCAGGCGACCATATACTGAGGTCCCTGGAGCGCTGCCCTAACCCAGCAGTGCAATTGTGCTAACTGTACTTCTGCGCCTATACAAACGAGCACGTCTTTCATGTAGAATGGTGCAACAGTATATCCAAAGGTTTGCAGAAGTGCTAAACAGCTGTCAGATCAGCGCTGTTAACTGTCACTGAAAACCATGTCTTATCACACAGCTAAGGCCCGTGCCACCCCTCCAAAAGCAGGGCAGCTGTACTACAGCCACCCACCCCTGTGTCCAGCAGACCCCCCCACCACTGAACTCCTACGCTGTGGTTTTTAACCATATCCCTGGCAGTCTAGTGAGCCTCTCATCCCTCAATCACTGATGCTGCAGTTGTTATACATATCCCTGTTAGTCTAGTGGTCCTGCCATCCCTTGATCATCTGTGCTGTGGTTGTTATACATATTCCTGGTAATTCAAACAGGAAAATGCACATAGGGGAGCGTGGTGCTCAAAAGAAGCTTAGAGGCAATGCAACAACATGTTTTGAGCACACACTAACCTTGACAGAGGGACGCAGATTCAAACAGAATGGATCCTCTTTCAGAATTCCATTGTACTGATATAAAACACAGATGTATTCCCATCTAACATGTTTTGGATGCACAAGTACTTTGATAAAGGACTGGTGCATCCGAAACATGTCAAGCAGGACTATGTCTGTGTTTTTACATCAATGAAATGGAATTTTGAAAGGGTAACCACTCAGTTTGAATCTGCATCCCTCTATCAAGGTTAGTGTGTGCTCAAAACTTTTTGTTGCTGCATATCGCTGGTAATCTAATGGTCCCCCACCTACACATGAGCACACCCTGTGACCGTCCGATGGCAGGCAGCAATCGGGGAGAAGGAGGCTGTAGGGTGTGTCCTAAATGGGTGGGCTGGAGGAAGGTCGCCAACTGGTTAGCAGGTTGGGGGGATCCACTAAACTACTGTGAATATGATTAAAAACCACAGCAATGGTGATCGTGGGGTAGGGGGACCACAAGACTACAAGGAATATGGTTAAAAACCATAGTATTGGTTATCGGGGTGGGGGGACCACTATACTACCAGGTGTTACAGCTGCCACCCTGCATCGATGCTAGGGTTCCGCTGCACCCATGCAAATGAGCCCATAATGGGCATGAAGATCACCCCTTAATGTCTTGCATGCCCAATGAGCTCATCTGCGCTACCTCCTGTGGGCCATATGCAGCCTTGGTCCATGTCGGCAGAGCGTGTATCCATTTAGCACTGCCCCAGCATGGCCCGATAGTCAATCAGTTAATGCATTTTGTCAACAAGCGTATGGACAGCTGGTTAGACCCCATCTGGAGTACTGCATCCAGTTCTAGAGACTCCATCTCTGCAAGGACATAGACAAGGATAGAGGCAGTCCAGAGGTGGGCAACTAAAATGGTGCAGGGTCTGCAACAGAAGCCATACGAGGAGAGACTAAAGGAGCTTAATATGTATACCCTTGAGAAAAGGGGGGAGAGGGGGACATGATAGAAACGTTTAAGTACCTCAGTGGAATCAACAAAGTCCAACAGGGTAGCATCTTTCAGAAAAAGAGATGCGCAAGAACAAGGGGACACAATTTGAAGATAGAGAGGGGGGTGGTTGAGGGGCAATATGAGGAAGTATTTTTTCACAGAGAGGGTGGTTGATGTATGGAACAGCTTTCCTGAGGTGGTTGTGGGGTCTAAAACTGCAAGAGAATTCTAGAATGCATGGGACAGACATAAGGCAATTTGTGTGGGGGGTAGGAAGAAATAGGCTGTTGGTTAACTAGGATCTGCAGCTTATCCTGTAGGTAGGGAAATGGGCAGACTATGTGGGCCATGCAGTCCTTATCTGCTGTCAAAGTCTATGTTTCTTTGTTTAAATGGCTTATTATAAAATGGGCATGTAAAAAGAAGCATCATGATTGGCCAGAAAGGAAGTTTCAAATAGGTATTACACATAGGAAAAAAAAGAGCAGGCAAATAAATCAATGCACCCAAGTGGAATGTTCAGATGTGTCAGTGGAACATTAATTTTTTAAAGGCTGCCATTGTTTTTAGTCTCGGTAAGCGAGGGAGTGAATGTCATGCTAACAATCCCGCTCCAAACCTCGTCTCCGCTAGAAGTCAAAATCGGAGCATGGCAGCGTGCCAGCATTTTATCCTGCATAAAGCTTTCTTCTAGTTTGGCAAGACTGAAGCTTGCTGCCACACGAAACTGGAAATAGACCAGAACGGGGTGCCGTCTCATAGTAAACTGTGCTTCCGTCCCAGTACATTTAACTAAAACAACAAAAACAAATCTGCATCCCTTATTCTTTTTTTTTTTTATTGCGAAATTGGTGCAATCTGTCGGGAGAACCTGTTCTTCCTCTCCTAACCACACTTGTTCTCTTGGGAGGTGGAGTTTGGGGGTGGGGGCAACAACAGTACAAATGTTAATGTGTTAGAAGACAATGTTGTCATCACCTAGTAGGCAGAAGGACTATTTTATCTCAAATTAACACAATAATTTCAGTTTTTTGCAGTTCAGTAATATTTTTAAGGTGACAAATATTAAAAAAAGAACCATTTTATAAAGCGCAATAAAACACTCCAGGGTATGTGTTTTGAACAGATATTACCGCACTTCCAGGGGCTGAAGGCACTCGGCAGGGCCTCATGCCTTACTATGCCACTGGGCGTGCGGTAATATCTGTTCGACACACACCCTGTCGTGTCTTATTGCTTACTTATCACTAGAGCCGGTTGTGCATTATTGCAAGCACAGTGCAACTGGCTAGGTTGAGCTGCGCTTGCTGCCAGTTCTGAATAAAGGGCCATAGAAAGCTACTGCCAGAATAACACTGGTGTTCTTTTTTGTCTGTCCAATTCCTGAAGGCCAGGGCCAGTGTATTTCCCAGCTACTAGCCTAGATGGATACTTCTGGCAATGGCCATGGAGTTAGCACCTTATAAAAAGCCCAACGCGCGTAACATAGAGAATTGCTTTCTGTATCCAAGTGTACAATGTTTTTTTTTTAAAGAAAAAAAAGTTGCATGTAAAATGTATAGCATTCTAAATTATTAGGCTCTCTCACTGTTATTTGAAAAATCAAGATTATTGATGCTGTTTGTATTCATTGTGACTTCGAATGGTTTTCATAAAAATCTATTAAGCCCCCCCAAAAGAATAAAAAAAAAAAGTCATACTGAAACAAAATTTTTCGTAGAACATAGGAACATGACAGCAGATAAGGACCGCTTGGCCCACCTAGTCTGCCCATTTCCCTACCTACTGGATAAGCTGCAGAGCCTAGTTAACCAACAGCCTATGTCTTCCTACCCCCCACATAAATTGCCGTATGTCTGTCCCATGCATTCTTGAATTCTCCCACAGTTTTAGACCCCTCGGCCTCCTCAGGAAGGCTGTTCCATGCATCCACCACCTTCTCTGTGAAAAAATACTTCCTCACATTGCCCCTGAGCCCCCCCCCAAATCTATTTGTGCAACTTTCACCAGTACAACAGAGTTTTCTAATCAAACCCTCTCCGCATACCTCTCAAGTTACTGTCAGAAACCCTTTGTCTCCACATCTGGAGAAGGTGTTATTCCACATTCCCCACACTGCTACTCATAATAAATTCAGAAATGGATAATAAATGCAGAAATTCATAATGAGCTATGCTCATGTAAACCCCTTGTCACCCGGGGTTACTAGAATCCCACTTAGATCTAGTGGCAGGAAGGGAAAGGCAGCTTATGAGACACCAGTTAAATGGTTTTACACTGTCTCACTCTGTCCTCAGTCTCAGCTGAGCTGGAAGGATGACATCACTACAGAATTCTCACAGCAGCATAAGCCACAGTGGAATGCTGCAGCAGGGAGTGGGGTTAAAATGTTGGGGATTTCACAGTCAGTCGTAGAGAGACTCAAGAGAAGGAGGAGGTGTGGCAGTTGGCAGCCCCTTAGAGCTTAGCTCTGTCATAGAGCTACTTCAGAACAGGGTAGTGTTCTCACCCTAGAAGAACACTGAAGATACAAGCAGAAGTAGAAGAGACTGCTCCTGAGTTGTTCCAGTGCTCCATCCCTGGAGGGATGGGGGTGGAAGACACAAGCATTTCAGGGGCAATCACCTGGCCCTGCTGGGAATAGGAAGCTGCCTGATAAGAGTTTATTCTGAGTTACCAGAGAATTTTGTGTTTCCTCTGAGAGAAGTCCTGGGGCACCTGCAAACCATGGTGAGTCTGCTCTGACATAGAGCCCATGTTTTCACCAAGACAGTAGTGTAAAAGTATCTGCCTACTTGTGGGGTCAGGAAAGGACTAAGCAATACAGTACTTTTAAGATATGTATGGTTGGAAATGCATCTAACCAGTGGGGTCTGCAGAATGGACATAGCCACTTACAGTATGTTGAAAGTCAGGACACCAGTTACATAGAGAGTAGAATATTAAATGTGATATACATTTTGAGATAGCATCTACAACCAGAGAGTTCAAAGAAAGGTGTTGATTCCAAATTAATGGCCGGGTATGGATTTGGGAACAAGAGGTGGGACCCCCCCCCCCAATCTGGAGTAACCAGGTTTACCTCAACTGATTCACTTTGGGCACCTATAGCTTTCTCCCAGGCACTTGGCCAGTGTCTGCAGAAAGTACCCAGATGTTGGGATTAAGGATGAGATTTTCCCTATAGAGCTAGAAAGTGTTCATGGGTGGTTAAGGAAGCCACCACCAAAAATCCATGACATATGGAAGTTACTAGTGCTGGCCGAGATGCCATGCCAGGGAATCCAAGAGTGAGAGTACCACTTCGGGCGTGTGAGCCCAGATGTGTTCGTAACCTGAGGGTTGTTGTGTGATGAAGATGATGTGTTCTGTCATCTATAGATCTGCATATCCAGTGAATGTAGCCCCATGGAGGGTCCAACTTCTTTGTGTTCTTGTGTAGAAGCCAATAAAAGTCACACTTTAGAATCCCACTTCTGGTTTGGACATTTCAGTTTTGCTTTCTGTGTACGGAATTACTTGAGTGCCCCTGACCAGAAGTGCAAACCTAGCCCTGCTACTGAGCGAATGTTTTCCCCCGAACCCAGGCTAGCCGGGTAGTGGGTTACAAATAAAATGATCACCCACACAGGGAGCTAGTTACACCTCAGTAACCCATAGACATTAGTGCACTGACAGCCTGTGCTCTGAGCTTACAGTGCCATGTTTTTGGTAACCGGGTAGTGTTTAAACATACACCACATATGTTACTCAATTGTCGCACAGTTTGGTGAAGAAAGGCTGAGATATATGCTTCTCCGGTCTCTCGGTAAAGAAAAAGCGGGAAGTTTCCAGAACTCCGAATGTTCAGCAGCACTGCAACACAGAGTACCTGAAACTCCGGCTTGGCGGGGGCGGGTGGTTGCACTGCATCTCATTAGCAAAGCAGGGTCCTGGTAGGCTGCATCCTGCCGCCCTTATTAGCCTAAAGTATGCAGCAGGTCGCAGAATGCCCCGAGTTCTCTCGAACACAGGCTCGTCACCATTATACCGGGCCTCTGATTGGCTAGCAGCGTGCGAAGCGTCGGGAATATCTGAGAGGGTAGCTTATTGGCAGCGACTAGCTGGGCTCATTATCCTAATGTATGCAAACAAACAGTGAATGGACTCGAAGTTTTCCCGAGGGCTGTGTCGTCCCTGCTACAGATGACTCTGTGATTGGACAGGTTGAGGGCGAAGTTTCGTGAAAATTCGGGACGGTAACTACGGTAAACAGCCTGCCGAGCGCCGCGATTGGCTAGGAGGGCGGAACATTCGGGAAGGTTGCTATGTGCTCTTTCTGGCGAGCGCCGTGATTGGTGGATCTGTTCCCTAAGCTCCGCCCCTCACTGCGCGCGGCGTATGATGTTATGCAGCGTTGAGTGGATAAATACTGCGAATTCCAAGCTCTGGCAGTCAGACAGCAGTAGATAAATTCCGGATTATGTACGGTTGTCAGCACGACGGTGGCACAGTTATTTCGTCGTCGGGCGGTGAGCATCACCTAATCTGATATAGCACCATCAGTGATCGGCACGGGAGCCCAGCAGTCTCAGCAGCATGTCCAATCTGGAAACAGGGCTAGTATAATCTGGTACGTCCTGATTTTTCAATATTCAGTTGACTGATCAGACACTCAAAAGACTCGGCTGCAGAAATAACGCGGACTGCAAAAGTGAAATAATCCTACACTGAAACCGAGCATTTGAGCACAGCTACTTCCATTAAAAATGTCATCCAAGAGTGTAGGGATTGGCATCGACCTGGGCACCAACTTACTCCTGCGTGGGGTCTTCCAGCATGGCAAGGTGGAGATCATCGCCAACGACCAGGCAACAGGACCACCCAGCTATGTGGCCTTCACAGACACAGAAAGGCTCATCGGAGATGCTGCCAAGAACCAGGTGGCTCTGAACCCCAACAATACCGTCTTTGATGCTAAGAGACTGATCGGCAGGAGGTTTGATGATCCCATGATTCAGGCTGATATGAAGCACTGGCCGTTCAAGGTGGTCAGTGATGGTGGGAAGCCCAAAGCGCAGGTGGAGTACAAGGGGGAAACCAAAACCTTCAACCCCGAGGAGATTTCCTCCATGGTGCTGACCAAGATGAAAGAGATTGCTGAGGCATACCTTGGACACACTGTCACTAATGCTGTCGTCACAGTACCAGCCTATTTTAATGATTCTCAGCGACAGGCTACCAAAGATGCTGGGGTGATTTCTGGCCTGAATGTCCTAAGAATTATCAATGAGCCCACTGCAGCTGCAATTGCTTATGGATTGGACAAGAAAGGTAGAGGTGAGCGCAATGTGTTAATCTTTGACCTGGGTGGTGGCACCTTTGATGTCTCCATTCTTACTATTGATGATGGCATCTTTGAGGTGAAGGCTACAGCTGGAGACACCCACCTGGGAGGAGAGGACTTTGACAACCGCATGGTGAGCCATTTCATTGAAGAGTTCAAGCGGAAACACAAGAAAGACATTAGTCAAAACAAGAGAGCAGTTAGAAGGCTGAGGACAGCCTGTGAGAGAGCCAAGCGGACCTTGTCTTCCAGCACTCAGGCCAGTATCGAAATAGATTCACTGTTTGATGGTACTGATTTTTATACTTCTATCACCAGAGCTCGCTTTTGAAGAGCTGAATTCTGATCTGTTCCGGGAACCTTGATCCTGTGGAGAAAGCTTTGAAAGATGCCCAAATGGACAAGTCTAGCATCCACGATATTGTCTTAGTTGGAGGTTCTACTCGTATCCCCAAGATCCAGAAACGCTGCAGGATTTTTTCAAAGGCAGAGAACTGAACAAGAGTATTAACTCTGATGAGGCTGTGGCCTATGGAGCAGCTGTCCAAGCAGCAATCTTGATGGGAGACAAGTCTGAGAATGTACAAGACCTTCTACTTCTGGATGTCACACCACTTTCTCTGGGCCTTGAGACTGCAGGGGGGGTAATGACAGTCCTCATTAAACGCAACACTACCATCCCAACCAAGCAAACGCAGATCTTTACCACCTACTCAGACAACCAGCCTGGTGTTTTGATCCAGGTGTATGAAGGTGAAAGAGCTATGACCAAAGACAATAACCTGCTGGGCAAATTTGAACTAAGTGGAATCCCACCTGCCCCTCGTGGTGTGCCACAGATTGAGGTCACTTTTGATATTGATGCCAATGGGATCTTGAACGTCTCTGCTGTGGACAAGAGCACCGGCAAAGAGAACAAGATCACCATCACCAATGACAAGGGCAGGCTGAGCAAAGAAGAAATAGAGAAAATGGTACAGGATGCAGAGAGATATAAAGCAGAGGATGAGGCCCAGAGAGAAAAGATAGCAGCCAAGAACTCCCTCGAGTCATTCGCTTTTAATATGAAGAGCACGGTAGAGGATGAGAGCATGAAAGGTAAGATCAGTGAGGAGGACAAAAAGAAGATCCTAGACCGGTGTAATCAGGCCATCTCCTGGCTAGAGAACAACCAGCTGGCTGAGAAAGAAGAGTATGAACATCAGCTGAAAGAGCTGGAGAAGGTCTGTAATCCCATTGTTACCAAACTGTACCAGGGAGGGGTGCCAGGAGGATGCCGGACACAGTCTGGCAGTGCTGGTTCTAGCACAGGACCAACCATTGAAGAGGTGGATTAAATGTGGACTTTAAAAAAAAAAATAAATAAATAAAGACCCACATTGGGTAATTGACTTACTACCAATACAAGCCTGCTGATATTAAGTTGTGTTACAAAGTAAATGTCTTTTTTTCTCCCCCATTTCTTGAAAGATAAATTTACAAGTGGCATTCTGTAGAAGGAAACTGAAACACCTGCTGCTATTCAGTTGCTGGTAATAGTTACAAAGTACATGGTTTATCTGTGTTTTTTTTTTTTTTCCATTTCTTGAAAGAGTAATACTTGAAATGCATGGGTATAAAATGATCTATTAAAATGTTCACTGCAGGACTGTGGACTGATGACTTTGAATACCTAAACAGTTTTATGTTGTATAACTAATACAGTTTTAAATATTCGATTAGCTCAGGTACGTTAACATTTTGTTATGAAAATGGCTATTTGTTTGTCATTTTGTGGTATGAAATACTTTATGTACTGTGTGTGTACTGGTTGGTTGATCTTGACCAGTGTAACTGAGTGTGTTCATTGCAGGACTGTGAACAGATATATTTTTTTGTAATAAATTAGTGAAATGAATATTTGCTTGCTGTTTTATTTTCCTGATGTTTAAAATCATTTGTGTCAGATTCGAGGCATGGTGAGCTTGTTCGACCTAGTGTTTTTGCCTAATATGTATTTTAGTCTTATTCATCAGATTTGTCCAGCAAAGCAGACTCGGTCGAAGCCGCTCATGTCCAGGTGCATCTTGGACTGGGCAATGTGCACAGATTACTAGTTTTGGAGTATAATATGGAATAAAATGGAAATAAACTATACAATACAAAGGGTAACAGCGGGAAAGGGTAACTGCGGGAAAGGGTAAACTGTACAATACAAAGGGTAATAGCGGGAAAGGGTAAACTGTACAACACAAAGGGTAACGGCGGGAAAGGGGTCAACTGTACCATATAAAGGTAAAAGCAGTAAGCAGTGTCAGTAGCTCAGCAGGTAGCACATTCACCCTCTGAGGCTGGGAGATCAGAAGGCTGGCTGTGGGTTCTATCCCACATCAGGCACCTGGGTTAAGTCCCAATACTGACAGGGGTGGGAGGGTACTTCTTAAAAAGAGTAGGGACTTTCCATAGTGCCCTGGCCAAAATTCCCCATTCACTAAAAATACCACCAGCAGCTTAATCTGGTTCAAGGTCAGTTGGTATTCATCTGATCCCCTCCCCGGTTGTGCCTGAAAGTAGACAGATTTTGTCTAGTGCACTTACCGGTCAACAAAACTAAAATAAATACACATGAACTACAGTCGGTAACACAACTATGCAAACTTCAAAGGTAGTAACTGAAAGGGACATAAACTGCATTTTTTTTTTTTAATTCAGGTTTTATTTACTTATTTATCGGATACACACCTTTTGAGTCAGACTCCTGTACAAAGGTTCCACGTCAATTGAGTAAAGAAGCAAAAACAACAGATAGTTCAACATATACAAAGGTAACAGTCCAATCAGAGGAACAAAAGTAGCAAGTACT
Organism: Neoceratodus forsteri; assembly: GCA_016271365.2. Classification (NCBI taxonomy): domain Eukaryota; kingdom Metazoa; phylum Chordata; order Ceratodontiformes; family Ceratodontidae; genus Neoceratodus; species Neoceratodus forsteri. Next base: position 67,018,190 of record JADMNL010000035.1, read on the forward strand.
ACAATCAGTACAGTATCAAACATGGTTACAGGTGGTTGAGACACTGCAGCTAGTAATTCAATGGTACATAGAGTTACAGGAATAGGAGCAAAGGAGCAGAGTAGGGAGCTAACTAGAATGTACGCTACAGAATGGTGGCATAGCCATACCCTGGTGGTTATTAGCAATTTCAGGCAGGACCATAGGAGTCCATTGTCATATATCGCATGCTCCAGGGTGGCGATACCAGGGAGGTAAGTATTCTGATGAGATACAGGAGTACCTGAGAAAATCGGGACGGTCACAGACTGAGTCTTGGGTGATTAGGTCTCTGAGGTGGGATTTGAACAGTCCAAGTTTAGGCTCTGTGATGAGGAATTTGGGAGGGAGTTCATCCACCGAAGCCAGGTACCTAAACGTTCTTTGGCCCAAGGAAGTTTTGCAGTGGTGTACCGGAAATGGGTCGTTACGGTTGCCGTGTGTGGCGGGGTGGACAGAGGTGCTTGGAGTAGAGGGCTGAGAGCAGGAGGGAGTACTCCAGCAGTTTTTATTTTATTTTTTTTAAGCGAAGAAGCAGTCTGATATTTTAACTTACCAACAAAGTTTAGCCAGTTGGCAGCGCTGTAAAGAGTGCAGGTATGTGTGAGCCTAAGCGCAGCCAGTCAAACCCTGGACCGTTGGCACCCAAAGCCCAGAGCCCTACCATTAAGGCATCAGGTCTGGACAATTTATTGTGGTCTGTTAGCACCTTGAACTCTTCTCCTCCCCACAAAAAAAAAGTGTTCATCATGATTTCATCCCTGTCCCCTGGCTTACTCTTCAACTCTTTACCTCCCTAATCCCGCTAGGTTACATTCCACACATGCCTCGGCATAATGAGCCGGAACAGCCACTCCATGGGCTTATCTTAATAACCCCCTCCTCCACTATGGCATATGGCGATAGGCTCACACATACCTGCACTCTTTACACCACTGCCAACTGGCTAAACGTTTCTCCCAGAGTTGGTGAGGGCTGGCTCTCTGCCCTGTCCACACCTCATTTTGCCTGACATTTGCCACATTGGACCACTGCCAGATTATCCCTGTGGCGGGGCTGAAGGAGGGCCATCTTCCTCCACCCAGTGACACACATCCAGATGAGGCTGGGTGATTGGCTGACAGTGGAGCGGAGGCAGGCGGGCAGTGCTTCATTTAGTCCACACCAACCTATTTCTTTCTGTTTTTCTGTCCTCATTTCCCCAGCAGGCACACTCGTGAGCGTGGAGACAAGTGCACGCCACAGAGTCCCACAGCCCTTCCTCAACCTGCACTTGCACTACCACGTGGCCTCCGCCAGGTGGCAGTTATTCAGTGGAGCATGCATGCATGCCTTACCCCCCAACAAGAGGAGAGCAGCCATTGGGTGCTCAATCTTTCCTTCCCAGATGACCCTCAGCAACCCATGCCGTAACAGAACTGGGGTTGCCAGCATGGCAGGAGGTTAGGGGCTGATGTCACCTCAGCCCTCCACGCCACTGGGCTCTCTGCCAGATATTTTGATAGTGACACTTAGTCTGTTAATCAGTGAGGAAAGATCAGTAAATATGGCACAGTAACAGAACTGGAACCAGAGGCTCGCTCTTCAAAGGCCTGGGAATGGTACACTGTGCTTGTGTCAGACAAGCAGACGGACATGACCAAGGGTGCCTTGTGCCACACTGTGTCATTTCCAATTTTGTAACGCAGTCTGTGCCATAAGGGGGCTCTGAATTGTGCCCTCACCTGCCATCACTGATGACCCAGGGTCGGGAACAACCCTGGATCGCTTGGGGGTTGGCCATGGGGGAGGATTGATTGTCCCAGTGGATGCTGTCCTCTGGGGAGGGTGGGCAGATTATGCTGCCAAAACACTGCCTCCTGGGTGACCCATGGGAGCCAGTATGGCTGGTTAACAGTTCTGTGTGGGGGACATTCCTGGCAGGAGACAGGCACATCCTCCAACTTGCACATGTTACACTGCCACCTCCAGAGTGTCTGTGGGTTCAGGGCAGAACATCGGAAACATTATCACTGGCTGCGGGATGCTACCCCATGGAGCCCTGCATACCTCACACCTACTAGGCACAGGGACCACAGATCCTAACACAGCACCTGAAGGGGGCTTGGGGAACCCTCAATGGCCCTGCCACAGGGGAAAATCTGTGGGGCACTCGGTGGCCCTAAAGTAAGTCCCAGGGATGGTGGGAGGCGAGTTTGGGGGAGCTGTGAGGGCCAAAGGGGGGGCGCCAGTGGATAGGAAAAATAAGGGTCTGCCTGCGCCTGATATGCTTGTGCCCTGCTTGTAGCTGACATCCAGCTGTGCCGTGCAGACATGGGGCCTGTGCCACATAAATGATGCAACATCCCCTACCACAGGATTTTCAAAGCTCCCCAAAGGCTACAAGTCCCACCATAAGAGGCCACCAGCAGAGGGGGCCACTTGTGCCTGATGTGCTTGTGCCATGCATGCAGCGGACATCCCACTGTGCAATGTCAGGCAGAGCCTGCGCCACATAAGTGGTGCAACATCCCCTCCAGCAGGATTCCCAAAGGCCAGTCCTGCCAGTGGTTAGATCAGCTGGGACTGGTCTAAGGACCCATGCGCCGCAATCCATGGTGGGCATGTACACCAGGCTGGGACATTGTATAGCAGGCTGCTGCATGTGGGCATGGTCAGTAAAAGTACACTTGAAGATACAGGTGTTGAAAAGCAAATCTGATCCAGCAAAAACAGTCCCCCTCTCCATGCTGAATACCGAGGTAATCCCACCCATACACTCAGTTACCGGACACTGTGACGATGGGAAATATCTGCTGCAGCGACACAACAGAGTACAGATGGTGCCTATGATGATGATAGTGGCTGCACCATATGCCCCCAAAGCTGACTGATGTGAGCTGGTGTTCATCACGTGGGTGTGACATACATGTGCTTTTGTGCTGTGGAGAACAAGTTTAGAAGTGTGAAGCATCACAGCTGATGTAGTTATGTCAGCATCATCAGTCTAGCATGGGGTGGAGGTGTGTACAGTGACACCAAACACTGGGATGCTGTTTCAATTGGTGGCAGGCAGACTCATATCATGCACAGTGTCACACTCTAGCCATGCTGTTCTCTCCTCTGGGTGCCCACTGCAGTCAGGGTGGATGGTCATGCTCATGCTTCTTTGGTTGTGGGTGGTATGGATATGTGCCCCTTGGCTCCCCCATGCATGCTGCCACCCACAGAGGTAAAAGGGTAATGCCCCAATTATGCGGGCACTACAGAAGGGGCTTCTGTAATTACTGCCCTGGGGTGTCCCGCTGTTAGTGTGGGCTTAGGGGGTGAATGGGGCACCTGTGTATGTCCCCCCCACTATGGCCAGACAGGGCCAAGAAAGAAAAAATAATGAAAAGTTTTTTTATTCTCTGCTGCCTGCTCAGCTCCATTCTAACCCCCTCCACCCCACCCTTCCTGGAGCAGGCAGAACGAAAATGGGTGGCTACATGCTGGGACGCTGTCCTTGGCCGGCATACTTAGATACATAGACAGTGTCGGTAGATAAGGGCCTATGGCCCACCCAGTCTGCCCATTTGAGCTTGTAAGTTCAGTTTGTTTTCCTAGAAGTCTGTTTCCTACCCTGACCTCTAGAATTCCTTTATGTCTATCCCATGCATTCTTAAATCCGTGATTGTTTCAGCCCCACCACTTCCTCTGGCAGGGTGTTCCACTTGTCCACCACCCGTTCTGTGAAGAAATTCTTTCTCATGTTTCCTCTGAATCGTCCTCCTCCAACTTCATCCCATGCCCTCTAGTCCTGGAACATCTTTTAAGCTAAAAATAGTGTTTTCCTGCACCCAGTTTCATGGGCATGGGGCCCATTTGAATTCTTGGGTCGTTGGTCTGGCACAGGCTTGGGGTTTAGAATTAGAGCCCTTTGCGCACCTTTTTCAAAGAGAACTGCCATGTCTTGGCAGATCGAGCTGGGCTGTGGAGTGGAGAGGGTCACAGGAGTGCAACAGGGTCTGCGGCTTACCTGTGGCTGTGTAACCAGTCCTGTTGACTCTGTGGTGTTCCCCACCTCCAGCAAGTGAAGACTCCGCTAGACTGCTGCTCCTGTCATGTGGTCAAGTCCAGAGGCCATCACTGCCAAAAGTGTAAAGGCTAGTTCCCTGCAGAGGTGTAGGCTCAGTTTAGCCCCATTTAGTTTTTGATTAAGTGTCTGTTCCCTTGGCGGCGGCTTAGGAAGAGCCACATCTTCAAGAAGAGCCATCGGGCATCACAAAGACCAGCAAGGTCCCATGCTGTCCACCGCTCTGCCTGCTGCCTCCTGCGCTGGTTTTCCCTTCCCTCTGCCAGAGAACCTCCCTCCTCCCAGCAACTTCCTTCACCCCAGGCCAGGACAGTGAGTCAGCGGCCACACCACCAGCTAGGTGCAGACCACCTGAAGCTTTTTTTAAAAGAAAAAATCAATAGTTTTAAAGCACGCCAGGCGCTTGAGGAACTGGCTGAGAGGGGCAGGTTAAGGCCCTGAATTTAAATAATTATTCTGGGCAAGCAGTGCCCATGGGCCTGCCTATAGGCCTAGAGGGGAGGTAAATAAATAAATACTCATTGGGGGGAGCGGTGCTGAGGCAGGGTAAGGGGAACTAACTGACAGAAAGGCCCGGACAGGCCTAAAGAATTAAAGGGGCACTGACCAGCCCAAAGAATTTAAAGGAGTAAAACAAGCCCCAGAGGGATAAAGGGATCCAGTTGGTAGGCCACGAAGGTGAAAGGGTAGCAAAGGCCTAGATAATTAAAGGGGCTCAGATGGAAGAGGCCCACCACTAAGGGGGCCAAGAGAAGAAAGGCCCATAGGGAAAAGGGGCCTAGAGATAAAAGGGCAACAGGATAGGCCCAGGTTTTAAAAGGGAAAAGTAGGCCCATAGGGTGAAAGCGGGTACCGTGCTAAGGGCGCCTCAGGGTAGCCAGGTCCTAGTAACATAAGCAGCCTGCAAGTGTATACTTTTGTGAAGGATCAGTAAGAAGAGGTGCTTGGCACACAACTGCCAACTAGTGACTGTCACCTGATGAAACTGTATTGACTAGTATCTGAAATGTGTTGATTACAAAGTACTAAGGCTGTATTATACTAGGATTGTGGTTATTTGCCTGCTATGAACAATGCCCAGATTCCAGCAATTTGCCCTGCTCCAGGCAAATTGTTTCAAAAATTCCTCTTGGATTTCAGCAATTTGCCCTGCTCCTGGCAATTGCCCCTGCAATGAACAGTTGCCCCTGCACTGAACCATTGCCCCAGATTCCAGGAATTTGCCCCAGTTCCTGGCACATTGCACCTGCAACAAACAATTGCCCTGTATTCCAACAATTTGTCCCTGCTCCTGGCAATTTGCCCCTGCAACAAACAATTGTCCTGGATTTCAGTAATTTGCCCCAGTTCCTGGCAAATTGCCCCAGCAACAAACAGACACCTTGGTACAGTGAAGAGTGTATTTACCAGTGTTCGTAGTGCCAACTGAATGTGTATGGACTCAATCTTCTGTCACAACACCCCTGGTGGGTTGTACACAGCTGATTCTTCCACCAAGCAGTCTTCAGCCAGCAGAGAACTTTGCAACACCCTTCCTTGTCTGCCATTTGCTCGAAGTCAATGTAACCCTGTGTGATTCACGGCCACGGGCTCCTGGTCTCCTTGTGGTTTGGTCAGCCTGGAGGTGTAATGTCCTGGAAGAAGCCTAGTTTGTTACTCCCAGTCATTTGCCGATAGTCGAGTGCGACGTGGCCAATGTGTAACTGTGTCTGCCGGTTTGTTTTTTCTGGTTCTGGACAGTACAGAGTTCTAATCTTCATCTGGCATCCTACTCTTTCTTCTTGTCTCTCCTCGTCTGCACTGTGTTGTCCTCTGGAGTTCAGCTTGATCTTGGTAGTCCTCCTGTAGATCTTTCACCAAAGAAGCTTCAACATACCTCCATCCTTGGCAGCCCTGGTTGAGGGTTTGTGGAAACTGCAGCAGATCTTCATCCTTGGCAATCCTTGCAAGTGGATTCAATGGCAAGTACTTGTTCCTTCATCCTTGGCAGCCCTGGTCGAGGGTTTGTGCCAGGAAATTACAGCAGATCCTGCTCTTGGCAATCCTTTCAAGTGGATTCAATGCCAAGTCTTTGTTCCTTCATCCTTGTCAGCCCTGGTCAAGGGCTTGTACCGGGAAGAGTTCAGCAGATTTCAGATCTTACTTTGAGTAAGGGCTCCTGCAGCAGGCTACACCATAAGGACTATGCTGCCAGGCACTAGGACTCCATGGAAAACTTCTAGCCAGCAGTACCCAGCTGGGGTCTGCCCACCGACGTCACCAGCTGTATAAAGGGGGCAGACCCCAGCCCTACTTCAGTTCTTTTCCCGCCGTCGACCGATGTACTTCGGCTCCTCAGGTGCCTCATTGCTCTTGTCAACCACCATTTTTCTTCCAGTCAAAAGTACCGGGTTTTTTTTCTCTCACTTAAAGTTTTTTCATCGAACCCGTGTACGTCTTCTCTGTCTCCCTCTACTTCACAATGGAAGTCTAAGAGTCCATGTGGGTGGCAGATTTCAGCTAAACACAGCCACTTGAAGTGCCTTTTCTGCCTGGGGCCTGAACATGCATGAAGGCCTACCCCAATGTAGTAAATTCAACCAGACCCATCACCAGAAAGCTCTCCAGGCCTACTTAATGGAGCAACAACTTGCACACCTCCAATGCCCGTCAAAGGCCAGCTCTCAACCTCCAGATTGCCGAACTCCCACAAAGAGAAATACCCAGGAGGAAGCACCGTCAAAAGGAGAAGGAGCACAG
>JADMNL010000035.1:67030000-67290000 GCA_016271365.2 Neoceratodus forsteri
GTAAAAAGGATCAGGACACGGAACAGTCATCTTTGTGGCCTTCCTCATTACCGTAACCATAGAACTTCAAGAGAATCTCCTCCATTAGGCCATGCCATCCATCCCTCCCTCCTTCCTCCTTTTGCTCCAGTGAGGGTTAATGCTGTGCCCAAAACCTAGTCCATGCATCCTGTATCCAGCCCTGTGCCTCTTCTTGTATGAGTGGTGCTGGTATCATCTCTTGGTTTCCATGGTTGGAGGTCCTCCAAGGATAACCTCTGGCAGGGAACTGAGGAGTTCTGGTGTCACCCACACTTATATACACATAGATATGGCACACCAGTGTGGGTGGCCCACCCTAGCAAATGTTTCCATGCAGTCCTAGTGCTGATGGCTGTAGTTCCAAAGGGCTGGCCTAATGGAGGACAGTCTCTCAAAGACCTTCTGTTATGGAAAGTTCTTACATAACTGTTCTTTCAATGCTTTTCTAATTTAAATATTGGGGTTGGGAAGGCTATTTGGACGCTGTGCTGTGGCTCTTATATGGGGGTCCCTCTAAGTCCCTCACTTTTATGAGCTAGAGACCAACTTTGTTTAAGCAGGTTGCATGAGTGAGGACCAAGGAGGGTTACTGGAGGCAGCAGGGTTAAAGGCACAATCCCAGTCACAGGGAGGAAGGAGTGGTCATCTGGAATGAGAGTGACTGCCTTTTTCCCTTTAGTCTTTTGGAACCCCGTCATTAGAGACACTGGGTGTGACATCAGCAAGCTCTGACATCAGCATTGCCCACCAAACTGCAGACAGTCTAGCCCCCTCTCATCATCTTAGGGGGTCATGGTACTTCTTTCTGCCTTCCACTTGGTGGTTACAGAGCTGTTGTCCTCCCTCCCTGGGTTGCCAGCAAGCTGGCTATTCACCGTACGGCAAGACAGGAGTTGATTCAACAGTGTCAATCAACATGTTCTGCTTATTCATTTAAGGGTACATTGTTAACCTTTCATGACACACGATGTTGTGTGGAGGGATGGGATCTGAAGTAAGATCCAAACAAGAACCATCATATTGTAAATATATATGTAAATATTGTGCTGTAACACATGAGCACCATAATTTCTGTGCTGGAACTCATTTTAGCACTGTGTAATTAAATTGTTACCAAAACATTCAGATGTTTAAACAGTGTTAAATTTTGTTTTCCATCCCAACTTAGTTCTAAAAGGGCCAAAATTGGTCTGTTGTTTGTTTTTGTTTGGGGGTGGTGGTATAGTGTGCTTTAAAAATTAGTCCCATCTTAATGCTAATCTTTTCAGGCTTGTGTTCACCCTGGCTATAAATGGCTCCCCAAGTACCAGTAAATCTTTCCATACCAGTGTTTCTCACTTACGATCTCAGTGGCCCAATACACACACACACACACACACACACACACACACACACATATATGTGTGTGTGTGTATGTATGTATGTATGTATATATGAATGGGGTGGTAAAATCATTGAAATTCCACTAACATGATTGGACAGAATACATCACATGACCACGCATTATTTCCCAATGACCGCACACCTCCCAGCGCGACCGCACGCCTGAACTACTTTTTATCCTCCAAAACCTTCTCACCAGTAGTGACATCATTCCACATCTACCACAGATAGGCACCCACATGCCAAAGTTCAAACTAACACTGACTAGAAAAAAAAAAAGAGGTTTGTATTCCTATTTCTTTTCATTTACTATTCTGACAATAAAGTTGTCCTCTTTACAGGGAGGAAAATGAGTGGGGACCACTTTCACTTTTATTAGTGACATGTAGCGTGACCGAGCGTGGTCAATAATGGTACCTAATAACCACACAGACACTGAAAGCAAGTCCCTCCGTGTGAAAAGCAAAGTAACTGCATTTTACCTTATTTTTATTGAGAATTGTCTAAAGAAGGAGCCAGCTGGAAGCGAGTAGTAGACAGGACTTTCACTTTATAAGTGACATGTAGCATGACCGAGCGTGGTCAAAACTGATACGTCACTGTGCAGCCAAACAGTGAAACTAAGTCACACTCTGTAGCAGAAAAGCAAACAAACTGTGCACTTCAGCTTATTTCAATTTAAAATCATGTAAAAAGCTGCCGTGTAGAAGCAGTTGGAGGAAACTAGTACAGACTGAGAGTGTTGGCAGCGTCGGAGACGTTACATGAGGGCAGGGTGAATGTTCCTCTAGCAGCTGTAGTAAGGCATGGAGGAGCAATGGGGGTTGGGGGACCACTATGTCACCACGGCTTAATATTTCCTCTGTGTTGCCCCATACAAATGAGTCCATAATAGGCATGTGTAACCCCCCTGTTACCCGGGGTTACCAGAATCCCAGTAAGACCTAGTGGTAGGCAGGGAAGGAAGCTAGTGAAACTCCAGTTAAATGGATTTCACACTGTCTCACTCTGTTCTCAGTCTCAGCTGAGACTGAGGGATGACATCATTTAGAACTGTCACAGCTGCATAAGCCACACTGGAATGTTGCAGTTGGAGGTTAAGTAGAAACTGGGGAATTTGAAGGCAGTCTGTGTGCAGTCTGAGAGAGAGAGACTGTAGTGCAGCAGAGTGTGTGCAGGCTCTAAGAGCTTAAAGCTCTGTTTCAGAGCTACTTTTGTTTAAGGTGTGTGTTTCCATCTGAAGAGGAACACAGGAACTGGTAATTGAAGTGGTGAAGACTGCTTCAATGAGTTCAGAGCCCCATCCCTGAGGGAATGGGGGGAAGGTGTCTGCCTGTTTTCCAGGGCAACCCCTGGGTCCGCTAAGGGAAAGAAGTTGCCTGTCTGAGTTGTGCTGAGGCACTGGAAGCTCTGTGAGAGATTCCTTGTGGAGGAAACGTCTGTGGGGCACCTGCAACCAAAGGGTGAGTTCACCTGAAAAAGGGCCAAGTGTTTCACCTGAACAGAAGGAAACTAAAGGGACTGTTACTGTGGGGTCAGGAAAAGACAAGCCAAGTACAATTGGAAGATGGGATTGGACTGCTTAACTCAGTGGAGGGGTCTAGAGTAATGGACAAAGCCACTTATAAGTATGTTGAAGGCCAGCACAAAATGGAAAGAAAGAATGTGGGGATTGGACTGCTTAACCTGGGGGGGGGGGGTCTAGAGTAATGGACAATGCCACTTATTTTTAAGTATGTTCAAGTCCAGCACAAATGGGAAGCAAGACGAGTAGATTGAATGTGAAATACATTTAGCAAGAATCTACACAGCAAAGTGCTAAAGGATGAGGTGTTTACAGTCCAGAGAAATGGCCGGGCATGAATTGTGGGAGCAAGAGGTGGGAGACCCCCCATCAGTAGTAACCAAATTCACCTCTACGGATTTGCTCTGAGACACCTTTTGCTTTCCCTCAGGTACTTGGCCAGTGCCTGAGGAAAGTACCCAGATGTGGGATTAAAGAGGAGGATTCCCTGATGGAGCCGAGGTGCTCTTAGGTGGTTTAGGGAGCCACCAGAAAATGTTTCCATGAAGTATGGAAGGTGTCCAAGTGGCTGGCAAGGGAGCCGAGCCAGGGAAAACCCAAAGTAGTGTACAAGTTCAGGCTGTGTAACCCAAAGCAGCGTACAAGTCTGGGCTGTGTGCCCAGTGTGTTGTAGAGCCTGAGGCCAAAGTGATGAGGATGTGTTCTGGTCTCTTTTAATCTGCATTACCAGGAGTGTAGCCCTGTGGGGGTCCATCTATGCTTTGTTTATTCTGTTGGATATGAATAAAAGCCACACCTAGAATCCACTTCTGGTATTGGACATTAGTTATGCTTCCTGTGTTCGGAGTTACTTGGGTGCCCCTGTGCAGGGTAGCCAAACCTAGCCTATGTGCCAAGTGACCTATTCCTCCTGAACCTAGCCCACCTGGTAGAGCTGTCAGATACAAATGGCATACCAGGTGAGTTCACATGCAAATGGCCTCTTAGCACCTTGCAAGCTCAATGGGCTCATTTGTATGTTTGGTCAGAAATACAGCACACAGGGTCTTGGAACTTTGGCTACATGTCAATTCCTCCAGTCAATGTGCTCTATGACAACTCGTACATTACTACTAGCTCCAGCGTTAATCAGCCCCCTGCAAAAATCATTCCCCGACAATTGCCCCTTCCCCATATAAATTTAATAAAATAAACTATGGGGGGAGCAAACTGGGAATGAATAGTGCAGGAAGCCAGTTGATGCTGGAGAAAACAGCCTAGTGTGAGGTGTTGCAGAGCACACTAACCAGAGCGAGTCGACGTGGCACCTGGCACTTTCCCATGTCAGGCAGCACTGTTCCTTACGGGCTATATACAGCCCAAGTCTGTGTTGGGGTAATGCAGTTTCACTTAGCACTGTGCCAACACAGCATGATATTCAGTCAGATAGTACCACTCTGTCCGACTGAATATTGCAGCAGCGGAGGGAGCGTAGCACAGCCTGAATATGGGGCCCAAACTTACCAGCCATGCATGGATGCCCATCTCTAGGCCTGGACAGATCCATTCCCCACCAGGTGGCGGAGTCAAGAAGACAGTTCAACGTCGATCTAGCGGCTGCTGCCTGGCAGGGGCGGCCAGGTGCAAATCTCGGGCCGGCGCACCTAGATAATGACATGCAAATAGGAATATAAATAGATGCAAATGGCCCCCGCGCGCCTGTATAAATTATGGCCCCATTTGTATGTCACCTTTGAATATCGGAAATTTGAGCATGGCAGAATGGTACTTGCGCCAACGCAAGTTTAATGCTCAACTCTGGCAACTTGCGGTGGCGCAGTTCTACTGCGCCATGCGCATGTTAGAGAAGATATTCAAAGGAGTTGCTCAATAGCTAATTTCTTGAATATCAAATTTCAAGAACTATTTGAGCAGCTGCAGGGCTTGGCCTCAGAATAGCGCAGTTTGAATACCTGGGCCTATACTTTCTTTGTTGTCTTTACTTATAATTGTTTTGGGCTGTTGAAAATTTAAAACATAGTGGCGTGTAATTCTGTGCTGTCTTTAATTGCTGCAAATTTATCTTGGCTTGTCTGACTGCCCTGTAGTTGGGTGAAGGGTGTTAATTGTCTGGCCTCTGACCTCAGCTACATGATAACTGGAGGTGGAGCTTAGTCAGAGTTAAAGTAGCAAGCAGAATTTTATTTTCTCAGAAGAAGCCAGAAGGGGAAGGAAGGAAACATATTCAATTCAGTGCTTTAGAGTAACTGGTAATTGCTATTTTTCTTTTAAACTTAGATTGTGGGCTTTTACTGACACTATACTTTCTTTGTTGTCTTTACTTATAATTGTTTTTGGGCTGTTGAAAATTTAAAACATAGTGGTGGTGGTGTAATTCTGTGCTGTCTTTAATTGCTGCAAATTTGCCCCCTCCCCCCTTCCCCAACTCTTAATTATATGCCCTGTTAAATCTGATTGACAGGAGCTAAACACAGGGTATAGTAAGGGGTGTGAAGTAGGAGGGCATAAGGAAGAAGCCCACCCTCAACCTGACAAAGTGTTTTGACTCATTTATTGTTTATTGGTTCCTTTTTCTTTAAAAAAAAAAAATTATCTGAGGATCAGTGGCAGGATTTTTAGTACAGTAAATTAATAAAAAGGGAACTAGGAGAGCTTCAGTAGCAGACAAGTAGTGGAATTGCAGTATAATGTGGGGAGTGGTGCAATGCAGTGGCTGTGGGGCAGCCATATTCAGGCAGAACTTCTGGACACTGAGGTGCTGCCCTATCTGCATGCATCTCTCTGGACTGCGGGATGAGGTAGCCAGACTCAGAGTGGAAGTAAACTGGGTCAGGAGTACCATCACCCCTATCCAGGGACCACCAGTCCAATGCAACTGACTCAAAGGATACCGAGAATGAGGCACTTGGATGACAGTGGGCTCAGGGAGGTTAGAACAGTCAGGCAGAGGCACATCCCAGATCCTATTGCTCTCAAGAACTCATATGCCACACTGGCAAATAAGGACAACAAATAGAGGTACCCAGAGAAGTGGAAGGAAAGGATGTGGAGGTTAGCCAAGGAGGTGACCTCAGTGGGGAAAGCAGTGGACCCCAGAGGAGGAGGAAAGATCCTGGTGGGGACTCCATCATAAGAGGGATCCAGCTAGGAACACAGGAGGGGGGACAGGGAGGTGAGGTGCCTACCAGGTGCTGTGAGAGAGGATGGAAGGAAGATCCTGGGATCACTGGCAGAAGGCAAGGCACGGAGGGTGAGCTGGATGTCATTATCCACCTAGGTACTAATGACCTGGCAAATGGGGAGCCAAAGGAAGTTCAGGAAGAGTTTAGGAAACTGGGGAGGGTCTCAAAGAAGTAGCTACTTCTGTCACTTTCTCAGAAGTACTACCTGTGAGAGAGCAAGGAGAGCATAGGAGTGCATGCACCAGGAACTTTAACTCATGGTTGAAGAACTGGTGCTGTGAGAAAGGTTTGGATTCATTGGTGACTGGGACCCACCTGGAGGATGGAGGTTTGTTCAAGCCCTGATGGCCTGCATCCATCCTGGAGGGAATTCAAGCACTCAATGATAAGTTTAAATACTACATTGACAAGCATTTAAACTAGCAAAGGTGGTGGCAGTCCAGCAAGGAGGGGTACCTACATGCTCACCCCACAGCTAGCAGTGGAGCCAGTGAACCAGAGGAGTGGCTATCTCTGCAAAGCAGTGTACAAAAGATGGAGATTAGTGCCCAAGAGGTGGATAAGCAGAAAAGGGGCAAAATTCAGCAGAAGGGCAGACAGCAAGGAGAGAACCAGGGATAAATGACAACCAAGGAAGGGCTGGATAGAACAGTGAAACAGTCTAGGGAGGTCAAATCATGGAAAGCCATGTGCAAATGCCAGAGCCTTAGCAACAAGATGGAAGATCTGGAGGCTGTCATGGTACAGTCAGACCTGGACATTGTGGCCATCACTGAAACCTGTGTAATGATAACCACGACTGGGAGATGGCCATACCTGGCTACGACATATTCAGAAAGACAGAGCAGGCAGGAAGGGAGGAGGTGGCACTATGTAAAAGATGACATAAGGGCCACAGAGATCCGGGAGGAACAAAATGGGGAGAGATACTGCGGGTTAAGCTGAAGGAAAATGGGGACAGCCATCCGCTGGGTGTGGTCCTAAGACCACCAGCCCAGGAGGAAGAAACAGATAGGAGCTGCTGCTAGCCATCCAAGGATGGCAGACAAGGTGAGTAGTACTGGTTGGAGACTTCAATATTCAGACGTGGACTGGAGCATCCCAGCAGCAGCATCAACTAGGAGCAGATTATCCTGGACTCCTTCAGGGGTGCCTTCCTCAAACAACTGGTCATGCAACCAACTCGGCAGAAGGCAATACTGGACAATGCTCACAAACAGGGACAGTGTGATGGAGGTAACAGTGGGGAGCACCACAGGAAACAGTGACTACCAGTCATTGTGGTTTGAAATCACAGAAACAGTAGAACCAAACCACACAAAAACATGTAGCCTGGATTTTAGGGGGCAGACTTTGGGAAAATGGGGAGATACTTGAAAGAGGCATTAAAAAGGGGAATGGGACAGGAATCAGGGGTTGAGGAACAGTGGGCAGTATTTAAAATGGGGATTACAAGAACAACAGAATTATGCATTAAGCAGGTTAGCAAGAGGAGGAGAAAGGAAGAGAGACCATTATGGTTTTCCAAAGAGGTAAAAAAGAAATAGAAAGCAAAAAGATTGCATTCAGGCAATACAAAAGACACAAGCAGAAGGGATAGGGAGAAGTACCAGGAGAAGCAAAGGGAGGCAGGGAGCAGTAAGGGGAAGCCAAAGCTCAGACAGAAGAACACATTGCAAAATCAGTGGGCAGAGGACAAAACCTTTAAAAGGTACATAAGTGAAAATGAAAGACAAAGGGAGGGATAGTGAGACTGAAGGGGGAGGATGAGGCAGCGTGGAGGATGACAACAGTAAAGCTGACATATTGAACAGGTATTTCTGCTCAGTCTTTATTGAGGAAGAGGAGGGTAATGGGTCTGAAGGGAATACAAAGGGTGAGAATGGTGCAGAAATGGACACAAGTCCCTTTACACGAGAAAGGGTCCTGAAGGAACTGGAAGTAATAAGAGTTGATAAAGCAATGGAGCCAGATGGGGTGCACCCCAGGGTCCTTAAAGAACTAAGAGAGGTGGTGGCTGAACCTCTGGCTATCCTGTTTAGCCGATCACTGGAAACAGGAGGTACCCAAAGACTGGAGGACAGCAGATGTAGTCCCCTTATACAAAAGTGGGAACAAAGAGGAAGCAGGGAACTACAGACCAATCAGCCTCACCTCGGTAGTGGGGAAGATCATGGAAGCACTATTGAAGGAGAGATTAGTGGAACATCTGGTTGTCAATGGACTACAGGACCCAAGGCAGCATGGTTTCACCAGGGAGGTCATGTCAGACCAATTTCGATTGAATTTTTGACTGGGTGACTAGGAGGTGGATCAGGGAAGGGCATGGACATGGCCTATCTGAACTCCAGCAAGGCCTTTGACACTGTGCCACATAGAAGACTATTACACAAACTGGGGAATATGGGGTGGGCAGGACAGTAGTGTGGTGGGTAGGTAACTGGCTGGGTGGCAGGACACAGAGGGTGGTGGTAAATGGCTGTCACTCCACAGAGGGAAGAGTGACCAGTGGGGTACCACAGGGATCAGTGCTGGGACCGGTCCTATTCAACATCTTCATCAGTGACATTGTGCAGGACCTAGAAGGCAGAATTTCACTGTTCGCTGATGACACAAAGCTCTGTAACAGAGTAGACACACCAGAGGGCGTAGACAGAATGAGAAGGGACCTGCAGAAACTTGAAGAATGGTCAGGGGTTTGGCAGTTGAAATTAAATGCAAAGAAGTGCAAGATAATGCATATGGGGCACAAAAACCCTGGCACAATATATCAGTTGGGGGTGAGGATATAGCATGCACCAAGCAGGAAAGGATCTTGGGTTTGTCATCTCTGATGACCTCAAGGTAGGGAAACAGTGTGACAAGGCAGCAGGTAAAGCAAATAGGATGCTGGAAAGGAAATAGGGGCATCACCAGCAGGAAAAGGGAGGTCATAATCTGCCATACAAGACTTCCAGTGAGGCCCCACCTGAGTACAGTGTACACTTCTGGAGACCATACCCATGTAAGGACATAGACAGGGTAGAGAAGGTTCAGAGGAGGGCAACAAAGATGGTGCACTATTGCATCACAAGTCCTATGAAGACAGGTTGAAGGAACTGAAACATGTACCCCTGGAGGAGAGGAGGGAGAGGGGATATGATAGAGACATACAAGTATCTTACAGGGAGGAACAGGGTGCAGGAAAACACTATTTTTAAGCGAAAAGATGTTCCAGGACTAGAGAGCATGGGATGAAGTTGGAGGAGGACGATTCAGAGGAAACATGAGAAAGAATTCTTCACAGAACAGGTGGTGGACAAGTGGAACACCCTGCCAGAGGAAGTGGTGGGGCTGAAACAATCACAGGATTTAAGACTGCATGGGATAGACATAAAGGAATTCTGGAGGTTAGGGGTAAGGGGCAATAGACTTCTAGGAAAACAAACTGAACTTACAAGCTCAAATGGGCAGACTGGGTGGGCCATAGGCCCTTATCTGCCGACACTGTCTATGTATCTATGTATCTATGTAATTGTTGAGTACTTAGAGGCCAGTGGGGCACAGGACCCCAGGCAGCATGGATTCACAGCAGGAAGGTCATGTCAGATAAATCTAATTGATTTCTTTGACTGGGTGACCAAAGTAGTAGACCAGGGAGGGGCTGTGGACATGGCCCACCTAGACTTTAGCAAGGCATTTGACACAGTCCCACACAAAAAAGATTAATAAATTAGTCAGCCTGGGTAAAACACTGGCTGGACAACAGGACACAAAGGGTAATAGTAAATGGAGTCCACAGTGAAGAAAGGGGGGTTACCAGCGGGGTACTGTAGGGTTCAGTACAGGGGCCAGTCCTTTTTAATGTCTCTATAAGTAACATTGCAGAGAGACTGGAAGGAAAAGTATGTCTCTTTGCAGATGACACAAAGATCTGCAACAGGGTTGATGTGCAAGGTGGGGTGGAACGGATGAAAAAGGACTTGGCAAGGTTGGAGGAATGGTCAAATGTATGGCAGCTTAGCTTCAACACAAAGAAGTGCAAAGTAATGCACCTGGGAAACAAAAACCCAGGGGAAAAGTACACAGTGAGGGGTGAGATACTGATGACAACAACAAAATGGAAAGGGATCTGGGAGTAGTCATATCAGATGACCTAAAGGTGGGCCAGCAATGTGAGAAGGCAGTAAGGAGGGCTGGGGGGATACTGGGATGCATAGGGAGAGGCATCACCAGTAGAAAACAGGAAGTTGTTGGCCCTCTGTACAGACAGTTGGTAAGACCACATCTGGAGTACTGTTCTGGAGACCCCATCTCCACAAAGACATAGACAGTGTGGAGGCTGTCCAGAGAAGGGCAACCAAAACGGTGCAGGGTCTGCACCAGAAGACATATGAAGAAAGACTAAAGGAGCTTAAGACGTATAGCCTCAAGGAAAGGAGGGGGGACATGATAGAAACTTTCAAATACCTCAAGGGAATCAACAAAGTCCAAGAGGATAGCATCTTTCAGAAAAAGAGATGTGCGAGAACAAGGGGGCACAATTTGAATATAGAGGGGGGACAGCTCAGAAGTAATGTGAGGAAGTATTTCTTCACAGAGAGTTGTAGATGCATGGAGCAGCCTTCCTGAGGAGGCTGTAGAGTCAAAAACAGTGGTGGCATTCAAGAATGCATGGGACAGACATAAGGAATTCTAGTGGGGGTAGGAGGAAGTAGGATGTTGGTTAACTAGGATCTGCAGCTTATCCATTAGGTAGGGAAACGGGCAGACTAGGTGGGCCAAGCGGTCCTTATCTGCCATCAGATTCTATGTTTCTGACCAATGCCATCTCGGTACTGTGCCTATACTTAAAATCAGACTGGAGATGTTAATAGATGTCAAAGGCCATGAGGTGTTCCTCAAGCTGCAGAGCCCTCACCCTCTCTGTAACCTTACCCAGAAAGGGGAGTCCCTCTCACCTGATAGGGCTTTGTTGACTAAGACTTTCTGTGTCCTTCCTTGAAGCCAATTTCTAACCCAGTTAACTATCTTCTGCCCCAACCCTGTGTGCTGTAGTTTGTTTCCCAGCCTCCTCTGGGGGACAGTGTCAAAGGCCTTGATGAAGTCCAGGTATACCACGTCCACCCCCCCCCCCCAGTCTATTGTTGTGGTAACCCAGTTGAAGAAACTTATCATATTTGTTTGACATGATCTTCCTGCAGTGAATCCATGTTGCTTGGAGTTTAGTTTGCCATTTTCCTTGAGCAATATCTCCATAATCTTTCCCACTATAGAGGTCAGGCTGACTGGGTGATAGTTTCTGAAACTTTTCCGGTCTCCTCCTTATTACCTCCCTTGTGCAAGGGCACCACTGTTGCCCTTCTCCAGTCCTGAGGCACTGTGCCACTCTCCAGTGATTTACCAAACAGTTCTGCGAAGTGGTGCTGCAATTTCTTCTTGTAGCTCCCTTAACACTCTTGGGTGAATACCATCTGGGCCCATTGCTTTGTCTACTTTAAGTTTGCTCAGCTCTTCTAGGACCCTTTTCCTTGTGAAGGGGCTAGGGTCGGCCTCCTTGCTGTTGAGTTTTGTCTGCCTTAGTGGAGAGCCCCTTCCACTATCCTCTATTTGTGAATACAGAGCAGAAGAATTTTGTTCAATACCTCTGTTTTGTCCTTGTCTTTATCTACCATCTGACCATCTTGTGCTGCTAGCCTTACTGTTCCACCTTTTCTCTTTCTCTTGTCTCTCACGTACCTACAGAAGGTTTAATCTCCCTGTGCTATTCATTCCTCCATTTCATTTTGGCTTTGGCATGTCAAATGGCCTTTCCTGCCTCCCTGAGTTTGTTCCTATAATCTTCTCTATCAGCCTCCTTCTCTGTCTGTTTGTATTTCTTTTTGTTTTTTTAATTTAATATACTTTATTCAGCAAGAACAGGAAGTACATAAATGACAGCAGTGGGAGACAAAGAAACAAACTATTAGTACAGTGCAAGGATTACAGGAGATGTAATTTCCCCCAATAAACCTACAAACACACAAAACAAAACCATCCCTCCCCAACCCCACCCCCCAATACCACTACCCCATCACAACATTACCCACCACCAGCCCACTCAATCCACCCTGAGCAAATAACAATGGAAACTAGTGCACAGTACACAGCTGACCCTAAAACCAGACTCCCCCCAACAAGGTAGGAAAAAGGAGAAAAGGGGAAACCCCCACAGGTATTGATCATGGGGACACCCCGAGGAGAACAGCCACAATATACCACCCAAAACAACGTAACCAACTATGTGGCCCTTAGCCTTTGGAAAAATTCAATGGCAGACAGCAGGGGTAGAGGATAACAGTCAGTCCTGACCAACCGCTAAAGGGGAGTGAAAGACCAAAGGATGTGCAGCTTCTCCCATCTGACCCGATACAAAGAAGGCCTTCCACAGAGACTGGCAATCATTTTTTCAATCCTGAGATCGTGGAAAAACTTGTTCACCCACTCCAGATAACAAATAGCATCTTGGTCCTTCCAATGACGGAGCACAAGTTTTTTAACTGTTAAAATCACCAGAGCCATATGGAAACGCCTCTGTTTAACTGGAACAGTGGTATAATCACCAATTATGCTAATTTGTGGTGTAAATAGGGCCTGCAAATCTAATAACGGGTCAGCCTTAGTTTGAATAAGGTGTCAAAGGGGGGCTACCTTGGGACATTCCCAAAATACATGGAGTAATGAACCTGATTCCTGACCACACCTAAAACAGGCCTGGCTTGGAAGCCTGCCCATCCCATATTTTAACAGGGGTAAAATAAATGTCATGCAAATATGAGCAGACTCCTTGCAAAACCCTTTCCCAGGGGAAATTCTCATTAGGGAAAGCATTGGCCCAGTAACGAGAGTAACCAGAAACATTGGGATTGCGCTTGGAAAATAAGGCCGAGGCCAGATGAGAGACTGCATGAGGTTGTTCAGCGAGTATAAAACATTTCTGGAGATGAGCAACCTGAGAAACATTCCAGACACCAGACCCATACCATTTGATCAGCATGTGTCTAATCTGAAACACAAAGAATGAGTATTTCCTGGGAAGGTGAAAAAAAAAAACAACTCAGGAGTAGCCCCTAATTTATTGTACACTGAAAGGTCAGTAACTAGGGCTTGTAGGGCAGCGCAATCCTTCTGGGCTGACATCATATGGTCACCCAGCCTAACATTTGGATTACCGAATATCAGTTGTGCTAATTCCTGCTGGTTGTCATATTTTAAAGATTTACATAGTTGTTTATGGACCTTCACTGAGACATGAATAACTGGGTTACAAAAAGGAGACCGGCAATTTTTTAGGTATTGTGTACAGTGGGCAAGCAGGGGAGAGTCCTGATACCATTAACATGTGCTGCTCCAGTTGCAGCCAGATAGGAATGTAGGGGAGGGACCCCATCTCCTGAGGGGTGGTAGTCCAGCGCATGTATTTGGCCATGTAGCTGGCCAAATAATAGTAATAAAAATTGGGAAGTTTAAGACCTGCTGAATTTCTTGGAGCACTTATGCAGTTGTATGATTTCCGTGGAGGTTTATTCTTCCACAGGAATTGGGAAATTATAGCATGAAGCCTACGAAACCAAGTCAGTGGAAGATGGACATTCAACATATTTAGGGGGGTAAAACACTCTTGGTAAAACATTCATCTTGACCACACTAACTCTAGCCTGGAGGGACAGATATAGAGGGGACCATCTATCTAGGTCTTGCTTAATATACAAAACAAGATTGTCCAAATTAAATTTTTTCATTAGAGATACTGAGGTAGACAGTGTTATCCCTAAATATTTGAGATGGATACACCATGCCATGGAGAACGGGGCAATCTCGTTTTTGGATACTAGAAAGTTAAGGGGCATCACCTCAGATTTACTGAGGTTGAGTCTACAATTGGAGACCTGACTAAATTTTTGGATAATCTGTAGGGCAGCCGCAATGGATTTGTGAGGCTCAGTAACATGCAGGAAGATATCATCAGCATATACTGACAATTTCAAGTGAAACGGCCCTATCACAATGCCTTGAAGGACCGGGGAGGCATTCAGCTGACGTAACAGTGGTTGTAGATATAAATTAAAAAGCAATGGTGACAGGGGACAACCTTGCCGGGTAACAGATTTTAGGGGGAAGACAGACGAAAAAACTCCATTGCAGTACACTTTAGCACTAGGACAAGAGTATAAGGAGCCGATCCAAGTTCTAAAAGAATCTGGAAATCCAAACTTAGCTAGGGTATTAAAAAGAAAGGGCCAGCTAACCCTATCAAATGCTTTCAAACAACAAGAAGTCTTGCTATATTATGACAATTGCAGTTTGTCCCACCATTAGAACTGCTCCGGAGGTGAAAGAGTTAACTTCCATGCCAGGCATGGAACTTAGAGCACGAGCTCGGTTAGAAAAGCTCTGTCTGGAATATTTCAAACTGAAACTGTCAGATTCTTTACTCCGCCTCACTGAACAGTCGCTCCGGAGATTCCTCCTACAGCTCGGTTCATTTCTCGGTTAAAAGAGTTTTCTCAGTTAAATTCAACACGATTATTATTATTTTAACCGCAAACCGATTGGTTCAAGCTCTGTCTGTGGTATTGTAAGTAATAGACAGGTTTATTTCTGTGTGGAACTTGTAAATGTTTATCGGTTCGGTTTGAACCGATCAGGTTGTTTTAAAACTTTATTCTGAAGCATTTAAAAGCTATTTAGAGTGCGGTTCCCGGTTCTTATCGGTTCTAAAAAAACCGGATTTCATTACGTTTTTTTCCACGACCCGTGACACGGTTGGGAACCGATAAGGGTGTCTTGCCTGGCACTGCCGGAAAAGGGCAAGTTTTTGGTTAGGCTGGCATTATGTCTGAGAAACCCAAAAGAAAAACCAGGCCCACTGGGTTTCAACACTGTAGTGTCTGTGGAGAAGCCTTTGCCAAGGCTGACCCACACACCACATGTGTTTATTGTCTGGGGTTTGACCACCTCAATGCAGACTGCCAGATTTGCAAGAATTTCCCTGCAGCTACCCTAGATAAGAGAGTTGGTAGGCTCAGGGAACGAGAGGCCAAAAAGTCTGCTGACCCGGATGGCCAGCCCGGTTCGGTGCCAACCGAACCGGAGGGAGTGCCCTCTGACCAGGGCGAGACTTCCTCGGGCAACCGTAAAGCTGACTCAGAGGAGCCAGTTCCAGCAAAGAGAATTAGAAAATCAGCAGGTGTGGAGTCAAAAATTCCTTCTCCAACTGCTGCAGAGATAGCCAAAGCAATCCAAATTGTCCAGTCACTTTCCTCGGTTTCCCCCCAACCGCCACTATCTGGCAAAAGGTCGGTTCGGCCAGTTCCACCGGTTCAAGAATATGATATAGAGGAGTTTTATGAACCAGAGGAGGGGGAGGATGATTATGAGCAGTGTGAATGTGACTTTGAAAGTCTGGATGTGCCCATTGAACCGGACATCTCCCCAGACAGACCTTTAGGAGAATCTCCCCCTAGGCTTTCTGAGTCCCCTTCTCATTTTCTGTTTTATAAAAAAGTTGCTGAAACCCTCCAGCTTCCTTTGGAGGAAGCTGTGGATGAGCAAGAGGAGCCTGACTTTGTAGAGATGATGGATATCCCAGAGTCCAGGAGATTGTCTATTCCTTTACATAAATCCTTTAGGAAACAAACAATAAAAATTTAAAGCTCCTAATTCTGTGCCTCCTGTGGATAAAAAGATGGACAGGAGGTACACTTTGTCAGGTCCTGATACAGAATTTCTTTCACAGCAATGCAGTCATGTTGGGGTAGTTCAGGCTGCAGCCTTTGATAAGGCTAATATTCCCCTGGCTTCACATCCTCCTGACAAGGACTCCAGGAAGATTGATGCCATGGCTAAAAAACAATACATGGCAGCATCCTTGGGACTCAGACAAGCAAATTATATGGCTTCTGTTGCAAGATACCAGAAATCTAGATGGGATACTGTCATGGCTTTAGCCAAACAGGCCCCTGGCCAGCTTGCCAAGGAGCTGGAGCAGGTGGCTGCTGATGGTATTGAGGCATCTAAGGTGCAATTCCATGCTGCAGTGGATTCTAATGATGTATCCTCTAGAGTCATGGCTACATCTGTGGCTTTGTAGATTAGCTTGGCTCAGGTGTACTAGTTTGTCACAGGATACCCAGGCTAAGGCTATGAGATTTTCCTGTGGTGGGAAATCTCTGTTTGGGGAGCAGACAGAGAATTATATGAAGAAAATGGATGAATATAGAACCACTTATAGGGTGACAAAGCTAAGGAAGCAAGCCCTCAGAGCCAGCCCAGGGGTAGAGGCAGGCTTTTCACAGGCCTTTTACACACCCAGGCCTCCTCTTCAGCTTACGCTCAGAGGGGGTTCTTCAGAGGGAGAGGCAGACGGGGTACAATCAGGTCTGCTCCCACCCCTCGGCCTAAAGCCCCTGCCAAACAGGCACCCTGATGGGATGCCCAGGGCCGGTTTTCCATTACCTGTAGGGGGCAGGCTGGCTTACTTCGTCCAGGACTGGGAGTCTAACATCAGACAAGTGGGTCCTGGAAGTAGTAAGCCAGGGTCTGGCTCTCAGCTTCAAAAAATTTCCAAAGATGAGAATCAGATTTTCTCCACCTGCAAATCCTCTAGAGACTCTTGCTTTGGAAATAGAAGTCTCAACCCTCCTGGCTCTCAGAGCTGTAGAAAGGGTTTCTCCCCTACACCAGGGCAAGGGTCTGTACTCCGGGTACTTCCTTAACCCAAAAAAGACAGGAGAATGGCGGCCCATCCTGTACCTAAGATACCTGAACAAGCACCTTTTAAAACCAAAGTTCAAAATGGTGACTCTGGGAATGATTTTACCCTCCCTAAGGCCAGGGGACTGGCTAGCTTCCCTGGACCTCAAGGATGCCTACTTCCATGTTCTTATCAGAAGCTCCCACCGAAAGTACCTCAGATTCGAACTGCCCTCAGGCCATTATCAGTTCAGAGCAATGCCCTTCAGCCTTACCTCTGCCCCAAGGGTATTCACAAAATGCCTGGCAGTAGCAGTTGCTCATTTAAGAAGGCAAAAGATTGCCATCTTTCCCTACCTAGACAACTGGCTCATTGTGGTCAGTCTCCAGACCAGGTCAAATCACACCTGCAAGTTACCCAGCAGCTGCTTACCTCTCTGGGCTTTCTTCTCAATCTTCCAAAGTCAGTTAGTTCTGGAAACTGTCCAGGTACTCACCTTTATAGGTGCAGAACTGGACACAAAGCAGACCAGAGCCTTCCTTCCCTAGAAAGGTAAGGACCTGGTGGCCCTGGCCTCCTCCTTCACTCTGCAGGTCTCTCGACCAGCAAGGCATTCCTACAGCTCCTAGGACACATGGCTGCTTCCACAGCTGTAGTGCAAGGAGCAAGATTTCAGATGAGGACATTCAGTTCCATTTGAGAGCCTTTTGGTCTCAAAGAAGAGATCCCCTATCAAGTTGATTCCAGTGACTCGAACCCTGATCCAGGCCCTTCAGTGGTGGCAGGATCAGAGCAATCTGAGACAAGGGTTCCTTTCATCCCTCTATCTCACTCCTTGACCCTTACTACAGATCGTCCCTTTTGGGATGGGGAGCTCACATGGCGACCTCTCCACCCAGGGATTGTGGTCCCCTCAGGAATCTCTGCTCCACATCAATCTGTTGGAACTCAGAGCTGTTTTTCTAGCACTTCAGGTTTTTCTGCATCTGTTCAGAACAAAGTGGTACAGGTCAGAACAGACACAACCACTACAGTGTGGTACATCAAAAACAAGGCGCGGTCTTGGCCTTGTGCACTGAGGCAATGAAGTTGTGGTCTCTGGCTTATTCCCTGAACACTTCCCTCATAGCAATTCACCTCCCAGGCAAGGACAATGTCCTGGCAGATGCTCAGCAAGTTTCCCAGGGCCATCACGAATGGTCACTGGATCCCGAGTACTGGGGATAGTTTTTGCCAGATGAGGCACCCTCAGATAGATCTTTTGCAGCCCCAGACAATCAACTTCCACTTTTTGTTGCAGGCCCCAGTGTTGGGCTCAGTCCCCCTGGATGCCTTTCTCCTCGATTGGGAAGGGAAGTTTCTCTATGCCTTCCCCTTCCTCTCCTGTTCAAGGTGCTAGTCAAAATCAGATCTCAGCCCTTCAAGATGATTCTGATTGCTCCAGACTGGGCCAGGCAGCCTGGTACCACTCCTTCTGTCCTTAGCTGTCCATCTTCCCTGTGTCTCCCAGGAACCACAATTTGTTAACCTGTGCCCAGGGGAGAGTTTGTATCCAGATCTCAAATCCCTCAACCTCAAGGCCTGGCTCTTGAGGAGTTAGAGTCCCTGACCTACAACTTTCTCAAGGTGTTCTCGAAATCTTGAAAGCTTCTGGAGAAGCCTTCCACTAGGGCTACTTATAACTCCAAATGGAAAAGGGTTTTCCATATGGTGTTCTGGGAAGCATATTTTCCCGGAATCTGCTGATTTGCCCACTGTTTTGGACTATATGGTCCATCTTAATTCTTTGGGACTGAGACCAGCTACCCTGAAAGTGCATTTGACAGCTGTCTCTGCTTTTATTTCAGCAGGGAAGCCCTCTCCTCTTTCTGCTCACCCTGTATTTTCCAAGTTTTTCAGGGGATTGCTTCATACCAATCCACCATTCAGGGACCCTGCCCCTTCCTGGGATCTTAATGTTTGCATAATTTGCATTGCTCAGCTGACGCAACCCCCCTTTGAACCTCTGTCTTCGGCAGAGCTTAAGTATTTGACTTGGAAAACTGTGTTTCTAGTAGCCATCACTTCTGCCAGGCGCATAAGTGAGTTACAAGCTTTGTCAATGGAGACTGACTTTATTTCCTTTCACAGGGATAAGGTAGTCCTCAGGACTAACAGGAAGTTTTGCCTAAGGTGGTTTCAGATTTCACCTTAATCAATCTATTTCTCTTCAGTGTTCTTCTCATGACCATTCCTCCTCTGGTGAGAGGAGGTTGCACAACAGATGTTAAGGGCCCTAAGTTACTACATAGGCGTACCAAGGGTCACAGGTTTGACTCCCTCCAACTATTTCTCACTTATGGTGAGGTTGGGAAAGGGAAACCTGCCACTAAGAGATCCATTGCCAGGTGGATTGTCTCTTGTATCCAATTTTGCTATCAAAAACTAGGTAAGGTTCCCCCTTCAGGCCTGAGGGCTCACTCTACCAGAGGTACAGCTGCGTCTCTAGCTGCTGCCAGAGACATCCCTATCTTAAAGATATGTCAAGCAGTTACTTGGAAAACAGTACACACTTTCACCAAGCATTACTCCTGGATATCCAGGCCAGGAGGGATGCTCGTTTGCACAGCCGTGCTTCAGAGCCTATTCCTAAGTAGGTTCTGTCCCTCCTCCATGGAGGTACTGCTGTGTAGTCTGCAATTGTCATAATATAGCAAGACTTCATGTTGTTTGAAGAAAAATTACTCACCTTAGTAATGTTGTTTCTTCTAATGGAGTCTTGCTATATTATATCTCACAGTCTGCCCTCTCAGAACTTCTACTTTGGGTATGGGGTGGGCAGTCCAGTATGGCACTTATTGATGCCCATTTTATGTTTTCCACCCTTGTTTTTTGGGGTGTTTGGGTGTTGTGTTTATTTTATCTTATCTTTTTCTGGTCCCCTGACTTGAGTCTTGGTGTTGGGGCCAGGAAAATGTGTTAATATTTAAGTAGCCAGTTGGCTAGTGTAGATTACAGCTTCCACACAGAACCTTAGCGAGTTTTGCTCATAAAGATCCGACAGTTTCAGTTTGAAATATTCCAGACAGAGCTTTTCTAACCGAGCTCATGCTCTAAGTTCCATGCCTGGCATAGAAGTTAACTCTTTCACCTCCGGAGCAGTTCTAATGGTGGGACAAACTGCAATTTTCATAATATAGCAAGACTCCATTAGAAGAAACAACATTAATAAGGTGAGTAATTTTTTCTTCTCCACATCCAGGGACATGAGGGCTATTGACTGCTGGGCATCCCTGGATACAGAGAAAATGTGGGCAAGCTTCCGAATATGATCCGATGAGGATCTACCCTGCACAAACCCAATTTGCTCAGGGCTCAGAAGACCTTCCCACACTTTTATGATTCTAGATGATAGCATCTTAGCAAAAATCTTAATATCATAATTCATCGGTGAAATGGGGCAATAATTGATGACTCTGTGCTTGGGTTTGCCTGGTTTCAGAAAGACTACTATAATTGCTTCTTGAAGTGTTGAGTCTGTGATCCCATGCCCACTGATGAATTTAAACAAATGGTGGAGAATAGGGGTCAGCTCAACCTCAAACTTTTTATAAAAGTTGGACGGGAAGCCATCTGGACCCAGGGCCTTGTCCCTAGGAAGGGATCAGATGGCTTCTCTGATCTCCTGTTCCGCGATGGGATGAACTAGAAAGTTTTGCTGGGCTACATCAAGGGAGGGAAGAGGCACTGCATCCAGAAAGTCTTGAAGATCACTGTCCGAAGGGACATTCTCAGGGGGACTATAGATCTGCCTGTAGTACTGCTCAAATTCCTTTGCAATTTCCAAGGGGGAGGTCAGAATTGCATCCAAAGTCAGGGAAGACAAAGAGGCAACGAGGTGAGATTCTTCTTGCCTCCACAGCCTTATCATTAAAAGGTGGCTGGCCTTCTCACCATGCTCAATATATTTGGCCTGGGTTCTAAAGAGAGCGTATTCTACTTTTTCCCGCAAAAGCTCCCAATATTGATTCCTAAGCACTGCCAAGTGCAAGACCTCGTCTTCGGAAGGAAGGTTTGACAAGGCAGCTTCTAGGGACTTGATATTTTCTAGCACGAATTTAGATTTCCCCTCCTGCTGGCGCCTTCTAGTGGCAGAAATCCTAATGAACACCCCCCCAAGCACACATTTTAAGGTGCTCCATATTTGATCAAAGACTGGGATAGAACTTTCATTATGAATCATGAAATGCTTTATGAGGACTTTTATTCACTCTACTGTGTCCTCATGGGCAAGTAGTTGCAAATTTAATTTCCAAATAGTATCTTTTTGAGTATCTGGGGTCAGGTTGTTATCCAGCCAGATAAGGGAATGATCAGATAGGACCGTAGGAGTTATGCCACAACTCACCAAGCCGGTGATCACTTTCTGGTTAACCACAAAGAAATCAATCTTTGAGAGGGACCTGTGTAGGGGCGAGTAGTAGGTGTATGCCCTACCTAGTGTGAGAATTTAAAAGGAGCCAAGGGTCACACAACCCATAGGTTTCAAAGAGGTCACGTAAAGATCTCTGGGCTGGAGAAGGGCTGGAACTTGTAGAAGAAGATCTATCCAAGTCCCCAGCTAAGATTATGGGTAGGCCACCAAAAGGAACCAGAGTGAGAGACAGCCTGATGAAAAAGTCAGAGGAATCTTTATTGGGGCCATAAACTGAGCCTAGGGTAATTTCCCTATGGTCCAACACCCCTCCAAGTAAAATGAATCTGCCATCTGGGTCGACAACTTTTTTGTAGCTCCAGAAACTGTGTTCCTCTAGCAATCAAGATCGCAACCCCGCATTTCGAGGTTGAGGATCCTGCAGCATATACTATTCCAATGACACCCCTGTGAAACAGATTATTCTCCACTTCTAGTAAATATGTCTCCTGTAGGCATGCTATTTGGCACTTCAATAAAGCCAAGTGTTTAATTACCTGGAGTCTTTTAGCCTGTGACCGGGCTCTAACATTCCAGGAGACAATTTTCATGTAAATGGTACAGTGATATAGATATTACCTTGGGTAGGGGTGGAAACCAGATGCCCTGCCTACCAGCTGTGATAAATACAGCTCCCCTCCCACAATCCAAATCCCCCAAACCCCCTCCCCCTCTCGAGTAGGTAAAACAAATAATAAGACCCACCCCCAATAGAAAACAATATAGTCATGCTACAGATACCGAAAATATTTGAGTAAACAATACCCCAGTCCTAATGACTGCACTCCATCACCTTGCTTGGCATGATGACATCCATGCTGCCATTTCATTCCACTATCCCCCACCCCACCCAAACCGGAGTTAACAAACAGTACATAATAGAGAATAAAGAAATAAGGGTGCTGTGCCTACCTTACTAATTTACAAAAAGGATCCATTACAGACAACGTCCCATGACCACATTGGCCCAACTAACTGAGGTGCAGACCCGTGGAATGGGTCAATCCAAGAGAAAAAAACAGAGTAACTATAAAGTTCCAACGTGCAGCAGTGGGCAGTGAGCTAGTGACCCTTAAAATTAAGAACCTGCTCATATTACAGAATCCAAAAAATTAAACAAATTAACTCTACGACTTAGTTTGTTACATGTTCAGTATTTGCAGTGTCATACTTAGTCATCTGACTAACAGAACCGGGAGCAAGGAAAAATCAGAGTTCCATCCTAGAAAACATAAAACACCTCTACGCTAGGGGAAAATCTTGGCACACATTGGACATCCTGAATGAAGCAAAAAAACATGAACAGTCTAAAAGTCAAAGAAAAAAAGGGGTCCCTTGTAACTTATAAGATAGTCACAAGCACTATTAGTCACTATATGATGACCAATACAGCTCCACAGGCCCAGTAGTTGGGGAGAGAATGAGTCAAAAAACCACACGGCTCCACGAATGTCTGACTGCTAGGACATGAGCTTGCAATACCTCCTGATGGCCACAGGATGTCACCGTACACTCTCACTTGAAAAGATCCGGGAACATGTGTCTGCAGGCTTCAGAAGCAGCTTCCATGGTCTCAAAGAATTTCTAATTTCCATCCTTATAAACTTGCAGGGTTGCAGGGTAGCGGACCCTGAACTTAATGCCAGCAGAGATGAGCTTGCTTACAATGAGGTGCAGAGCTGATCTTTTTTGGTGCACAGTGAATGGTAAATCTTGCGTAACTTGTACTTTTTTTCCCCAGCCCATTCAATTTCTTGCACATCTTTAAGTTTGTTCAACACATGCTGCTTGTCAAGGAAATTTAACATTTTAAAGAGGAAGGGCCTAGGTGGGGAACCAGCAAGAGGCACAGGCCTCAGGGAGCGGTGTGCACACTCCATCACATATGCTGGGCCATTGGGGGATGGGCCCACCAATTTTTCACAAAGTTTTTGGGCAAATAGTATAGGTGTGGTGCCCTCCTCCCCCTTTTGGCAAGCCCAATACAACTAAATTATTGCGCCTTGATCAGCACTCTAAGTCTTCCACCTTTTCTTCTGTTTTCTTGAGCCTTTGTCTGATGAGGACTACTTCTGGATCCAGCCTGTGCCTCCAGTCATCTAAAGACGAAATGCGGGTCTCACAATCAGCAGCTCAGGTAGCAAGTTGTTCCACAGTAGTTCTCAAACTGCGAAACTCGGAGGCTAGCATTGTCAGAAAGTCTTTCATCAGGGTCAAATCCTCCAAGAATTTATTTTCAGTAAGTACATCCTGGGATTGGGAGCTGAGATGTTGCTCATTTCCATGCGCCTTAGCCCACTTAGCAGCCTTCTCTTTCACTGGCATACTCGGTGGGGTGTGTTTTAGCTAATCTCTTTTTATTTCTGCGCCCATCTTTGACTATTTGTGGAAAAAACACATTATCGGAGAATGCCACAATGCTATACAGTTCAGTCCTGGGCACTAGAGCAGTGGAATCAGGTAAATTTAGCTGGTTTAAGTGGGAGGTATGAAGCAGCCGCAAGTTCGAGTGACCTAGCAGGCAGCCATTATTCCAGAAGTCCCTGTCTGTCTGTATTTCTTGAAGGCCCTTCTCTTTTCCCCTATTTTTGCTACTAAGTCCTTGGTGTACCAGAGAGGGTTCTTCCTTCTTATTGATTTCCTGATGTGTTGTGCACATTGTTCCGTGACTGTGGTAACGGCTTTCTTGAAATTATTCCAGTCGTCATCCACATTCCCTGATCCACTGTTGGTTAGCATGGCTTTGATTCTCATTCTCATCTCAGGAAAGATTGCTTTGCGGAAGTCGAGGATCTTGATTGTTGTGTGACATATACCTTCTGCTTTGTTGATTGCTAACCAGACTGACCTGTGATCACTGGTGCCTAGGTGAATGCCCACCCTTATGTCAGAGACCCTGCTGCTGTCTGTGTGCACTAGGTTCATGGTCGTGTATCTCTGGTGGGTAGGTTTACTAGTTGGTTGAGCCTTGCCCCTTTTAACATGAACAGGAACTCCCTACTCCTTTCAGTGGATGCTGTGTACAAGATCCAATCAACATCTAGCAGATTGAAGTCCCCAACCAGCAGTAGCTCACCTTTGTCGGCCATCACTGAGATGGCTTCCAGGAGTTCTCTGTCAACCTCTGCCTCCTGGGATGGGGGTCTGTATATGACTCCAACTCTGATGGGGTCCTTGTCCCCAGCTCCCAGGGTGACCCATAGGGCCAATGCGTTTTGTTTTTTACCTGGTTTTCCATTGCATTGATGCCCTCCCTAACATACAGAGCCACCCTTCTCACCCCTTTTTGTCTTGCGGTCTCTTCTGAAGAGTGTGTATCCTGTATGGATACATCCCAGGTGTGATTCGGGGTGAACCATGTTTCCATAACTGCAATCCAGTCTAGTGGTGTTTCTGCCAACATGGCTGTGAGCTCCGGATTTTTTTTGGTAGGCTGTGAACGTTTATGCACATTGCCTTCCATCCCCGAAATTGTTTTAGTTGGGCCTGATTGTGCTGCTTTGGTTTACATTGTTTGTGATTATTTATTTTTAATTTTTTTATTAGGTTTTTGTTTGCCAAGTAGGTGAGGTAGCCATAAAATGACTATTTTCAGTCATGACCCAGGAGGATTACAACATGAAAAAAAACATTGCAAGTACAGCATAACAAAATTTGGAGAATACATGCAAAACATATAACAAATAGACTGTGATGTATACATGGTGAAGGCAAAAAAAAAAACAAGTATGGGCAGAGTAAGTATTCAAAAGACATAAAACCAACTATCTAACATGTAGTGAAAGCTAAGCAACAAATATACAGTAACCCAGTGGGTACTGTACATAGTAAGTGCACAGTTTAGCAAATACAATTTTTACGTTGAAAGGCAGTCAGGAATAACAATCATCCTTATAAGACCAATTGCAGTGCAAAGCCGCTGTCCTAAGAGAAGAAAGGATAAGGCATTTACACTGGATGGAACAATAGGGAGTGGTACAGGTAGAGACGTAATAGGCATCAAGACATACTAGGAGGAGGAGGAAGAGAAAGACAGACAGGTCAGTCAGCGTAAACACAGTAGGCAGATGTGAGATAGACAGAGTGAGGGATCATGGGGGTTAAACAGGTGCATAAGTTTGAAGCAAATAGGCTGGAGTGAAGCTCTTTTTTAAAGAGGGCATGAGAAGGCACCTGGTGAGGTATCAATGGTAAGGCGTTCCATTGCAGTGGGGCATAGTGGGAGAAGGCTTGGGAACCTTTAGAGGTTTTACACCTAGGAACTTGCAGTAGGGACTTGTCAGCTGAGCGAAGGCCATAGAAGGATGTTTGCAGAGACATTAGCATGGCTAGCCTAGCAGGGGATTATGTCCTAATTACATTATCCACTAGGGAACCAACTGAGTAGAGTCTCGGTGCAGTAGGTGATAGCCAGTTTAGGTCTGAGTAGAGTCTGCAGTGGTGTTTGAACGAGGTAACTGTATTTATGGGAGGGGAGCCAGGGCAGGAGACCTTGATGTTATTTTTGCAGGATTTTAAGTTTGGTAGCAGACCCAAACAACATAGCTTGGGTTTTCGTTACATTGAGGACCAGTTTGTGGTCGGAGAGCCAGGTTTGGGTTTTATGAAAGTCAGATGAAAGGCACAAGTTTATGTCGGATAGGTTTTTGGAGCTAGCATATAGAATGATATCATCTGCATACAAGAGGGATGAACAGGAGGTGAGATCCAAGGTAATGCTGTTGATGAATATTGAGAAAAGGAGGGGCTCTAAAATTGAACCATGGAAACTCGTACTGCCTTTTTCTTGGTGGATCATCTGTGTTAGTTTGATTACGGTTGACAGCTATGTGTTCCTTAAAGTGCTGAGAGGTAGCATCTTACTGGTCTCATTGTGGCAGTCTGTGCATAGGGCAAGTGCATGCTGGCAAAATAAATGTTGACTTGTACCACCCAGAGGAGAAAAAGAGAGAGAGAGAGAGAGAGAGACTAGACTACTGGGGGCCAAAGAGACATTTTACAGTCACAGAAATCACAAATAAAGAAATTTATCTTGGCTTCAGAGTGGCTGTGCAGTGTGTTTACACTGTACAAAGCAGGCAGGCAAAACAGTGCTTGCATCTGTTTGTCTGTCTGTCGCTGTCTCTCTCTCTCTCTCTCTCAGCACACTCAATGTCATGTCTCACTATCTTAGACACACAACATCACGGGCACAAGCAGGATATGCCACCAGTATAGCCCAGCCATGAAGCAGCTGGCAGTTATTGTTTTTATTTAGCAGTTTTACTGCAAATTTTATAGAAATCATGCATTAAATTGTTTCCTTTGGGCCTCTGTGTTAAATATGACTGACTTTGGCCACTTTTATGCATTTTATTGCATTTTTTTCAAAGATTTATAAATAATCAGAACTAATCAGAACAAATCAGAACTCCACCTTGTTCCAGTTATTATTTAATAAGGGTCAGAACTTCACTGAGTTATCCCAGCCCTAGTAGATAGTGGCAGACCAGTGGACCTCCTCTATTTTGTCTTCAGCAAAGCCTTTGATTCAGAACCACATAAATGCCTGCTGAGGAAGCCAGAAAATCTGGGCACAGCAAGCTGCATCATAAAATGGGTGGGAAACTGGTTGGACAGAAGAAAGCAAAGGGTGGTGGTCAATGGGGAGCTGTCAGAAGAGGTAGATGTGATGAGCGGGGTTCCGCAGGGTTCAGCCTTGGGTCCAGTTCTGTTCAACATGTTCAACAGCAACATAAGAGTAGGTATCCAGGACAAGATTGCACTGTTCACTGATGACACAAAATTAGATGGTAGGGTGGACAGCATAGAGGCAGTGGAAATCGTACAAAAAGATTTAAAAAGGTTAGAACAATGATCTGGTATCTGGCAGCTGAAATTT
Organism: Neoceratodus forsteri; assembly: GCA_016271365.2. Taxonomy (NCBI): domain Eukaryota; kingdom Metazoa; phylum Chordata; order Ceratodontiformes; family Ceratodontidae; genus Neoceratodus; species Neoceratodus forsteri. Next base: position 67,057,160 of record JADMNL010000035.1, read on the forward strand.
AACACCAGGAAATGTAAAGTGATGCATATTGGCAGAAACAACCCGAGAACTACAGATTGACTAAACGGGGTCCAACTTAGTGACTCAAGTGAGGAAAGGGATTTGGGAGTTATTATTAGTAACACCCTTAAACAAGCCCATCAATGCAACACAGCGTATAGTAAGGCCAATAGAATGCTGGGATGCATAGGGAGAGGATTTGACAGTTGGCATAGGGCGGAGATACTTCCACTGTACAGGTCGATGGTGAGATCCCATTTGGAATACAGTACTGCGTACAGTTTTGGAGATCACACCTTAAGAAGGATTGGGACATGATAGAGACAATTCAAATGAAGGGCAACCAAATGATACAGGGGCTTCAGAGGCTGCCACACAAAGGGCGGTTGGAGGAGTTAGACATGTACTCACTTGAATCTAGGAGACAAAGGGGTGATATGACAGAAACCTTTAAGTATATGGGGTTTAAATTCAGTACTCTATACTACATTATTCACAAAGGCTCCCAACTCAAACACAAGGGACATGAATGGAAACTTAACGGTGGGAGGAGTTCAAGAGGGATCTGAGGAAGTACTGTTTCTCAGAAAGGGTTGTGGAGCTATGGAACAGATTACCTGCAGAAGTGGCAGGAGTTAGGACTGTATCAGCATTCAAAAAGGGTTGGGGCAAAGAGTACACTAGATGCAAATCCACAAGGGAAATCTTTCAGCTAGGACCCAGGAATCAGGATCACCTAGGATCTCGGGATATCAAGGGCAGACTTAATGAACCTCTGGTCTACTTCTGTTATCACCTTTCTTTGTTTCTATGTTTTGCCATAGGGTGGAATGCCCTGTGGACCCCATGGGGACAGGTAAGTACCACAGAAGGAGGTGGAAGTGGCTGGGTGGTCACCAGGCAGAAGTGGGCAAATAAATAGCAGTTCTAGAGAGGTTTGCTGCCATCTCTTCACCCTGTTCTATGTACTAACCCCCAACCCTATACATTTCTTTAATACTCTTACCAGCGTGACAACCAACAAATAAAATCACACAGGTCTCATTCATTTTTGGATCACAAGTCCAACCCCCATCCTGTGCAGACTCTATGGAAAAGGTCACTGCCATATCCTCTGTGTGATCACAAGAACGGGTCTGCTCTGCTGGCCGGCCCTGAGAACTAATAAACAAAATAAAGCAAAAGGTTTTACTTTGGAGATTGTCACTGACAGTGTGTTTAACTTGTTCACAGGAACCTATTACTTAGTGAATCAAAAGATGACATGGCCAGATGCTCGAAATCACTGCAGAGCTGAGAATGCAGACCTCGCTAGTATCCAGAATGAGGAGGAAAATGAAAATGTGAAATGCGTAAAAGCTTCTGGACAAGATGTATCGATAGGCCTGTACCTAAATACATCCACCAATCAGTGGCTATGGGCAGACGGGTCTTTCTCCTCCTATCAGAACTGGGCACCAAATCAGCCAGATAATGGTGATAGAAAGGAGAATTGTACTGGGATATGGCAGAACCGTGGAGGAAAATGGAATGATTTCTCCACAGATTACACCCAGTCATATGCTGTATGTTACCAAGGTAATGCTTACATTGAATATTTTAACATTCACATAGGTGTGCGGTGTTTGGTAGTTAACACTGCTTTAAAAACCCCTATTTATTTAGCCTAACTTATCCAGATTGTTTTTACATAGTAGAAGATTACTGATGTAGATATTTTAATAGGATGCAATTTAGGTGATTTATTGCTGTGGTATTTATTATGGTTTTAAAGGACTGTTATATGTGTTTGGTTTCTTATGTAAAGGCACATTGTATGAATAAAATATGATTGATTGGTTGACAGTGCTACCATGGCTGACTTCTAAAAATTCATGTCAGCATGGTGACTTCTCTAAAGATATCTAGTTTTAATGTATAACGCAAGGGGCAGGCTTCAGACTCAAAAACAAGCATAGAGCTGCAAGTTCTATTACATAGATACACAGATACACAGACACTGTTGGCAGATAAGGACCTATGGCCCACCCAGTTTGCCCATTTAAGCTTGCAAGTTCGCTTTATGTTTTTTATGTTTGCTTGTGTGCATGCACAAGAAACATTATGTGGCAGCTAAGGAGAGAAGCAGGTTGTGGAAGTGCGGCACTGTGGCGGCCAATGCCGCCAGTGCATTTCTGGGCTTGGCTGTCTATAGTCAATGCAGTAGCAGGCTGCTGGTGACACTAGTTCAGCAAGCCTGCCACCAACTTGAAAAGGATTGGCCACCTCAATCAGGGAGTACCTCGTCATTGCAGCATCAGCCACCCAACTCTCCACTGGGTCTCAACAGTGCAGATGACAAGCTGACAGTGCAATGGCGGTGTCTCAATTATTAGCTGCCATGTCCTAGTCTTGTTTAATCTCTCTCTCTCTCTCTCTCTCTCTCTCTCTCTCTCTCTCTCTCTCTCCCTGGACTGCAGTTTACTGGTAACATTAGTGTCAGAGGATCATGTATCCTCCTCTCTCCGGCTGTCACCGTGCCTCTCAGCTGTCGACTGGACAGGCGCACCAAGCTCTCATCTCCCTCCTACATCCCTTCCCCAGTTCTGAAGCTCTGTCCTGTGTACCCAGACCTGTAGGTGGTTATTTCATCAGAACTGAGACCCATGTCAGAGGGGAAACTCCCTATCAGCCCAGACGGCAAGATAGAGAGAGAGAGACTGGGACCAGGCAGAGAAAGATGGGAATCTAGTGACCCTATTACAGATTCGGTGCTCCGACTCGGTACTGACAGCGTGATACTCCAAGCACAGAGATACACAGCAGTGTCATTCACGCTCAGACTTTCTGCTTCTAGAGTGAAGTTTTGCTTTGTGGTCCTGCTGGCTTTGAATTTTTTTACAGGGCTGTCATCCACTGAGTTAACAGCTCTCAATAAAAACATAATTTCGATCTCCCCTCTGGGTGACTGTCAGTACCAGTATATATAGGGTTCTTCACTGCCCTCCACCAAGCAATCCATCTGTGCTAGCTCAGTTAGGAAGCGAGAGAGAAAACCTGGAGATTGGTGGATTATAATCTCTGAGATTCCACCTATACAACAGCAAAGGATACATAATACTGTATATGTTGCTTAAAATAGACTGAAATGTGCAATCACATTTTATCCATTATAACCAGTGTCCATTTAATCTAAACACATACAGTCCCGTACAGACATGCGACCTGAAAAGGAAAAGTTAGTACATGTAGCATACGATGTGCACAGCAATGTGATTACAGCTCTTTTATGAAGTTGTTTGCTGTGCAGGCATCTAGTGTTTAAAACATAACTTTTATTAGATTTTTTAAAACTAAGTTTAAAAGCAAGAATTTGTTTTAGACTTGTGTGCTGCATGCTTGTGTCTGATTACTCCATCGAGGGACCAGATTCAGTTTGCATGAAGAACTCCGTTATTTTTGTTTGAGTCCTAGGCTTCTCTCCATACTGTCACCAGTGCTTCGTTGTCCACACCACGACCTCCCAATCTGGCAGCAAGTCCTCCTGCTGCTCCATGGCTCATTGTAGGGTTAGGAGGGCATTCTGAACATCGCATGTTGAAAACGGGACTTCAGGCTCCTCCTCAAACTCCTCAACGGCATCCTCACCCTCCGTGACATCCTCCTGCTTTAATCCTTCGATGACATCAGCAATGTCATCATCAGGTTGTTGTGGGTCCTCCTCTCCCATGCTGCAAATTGCCTCGAATTCTTCAGCTGTGAGACCTGGAGGCAGAATGTTGTCTTCCAGGTCAGGTTCCTCCTGAACATCCTCCTGGTCATCTGAATCACTGTGTGGGTAAAATCCAGCTTTCAAAAGCAGTTCACTATAGTCTCACACGTGACACACTGCCAATATTTAGCCATCAAATGGACCACATCTAACAGGTTCATTTTTTTTTTTATGCACTTGGCAGTCGTCAGGTCCTGGTCAGTGTTCACGATGCTCAGCATCCGTGACGTCATATTAGTCATGTAGTGGCACTTAAAACTATAAATGAAGCCCTGGTCCAAGGGCTGTACAATGCCTGTGGTGTTGGGGGGGAAGAAAAAGTTACTCACCTTAGTAATGTTGTTTCTTCTAATGGAGTCTTGCTATATTATGAAAATTGCAGTTTGTCCCAGCCTTAGAACTGCTCCGGAGGTGAAAGAGTTAACTTCCATGCCAGGCATGGAACTTAGAGCGCGAGCTCGGTTAGAAAAGCTCTGTCTGGAATATTTCAAACTGAAATTGTCAGATCTTTATGAACAAAACTCACTAAGGTTCTGTGTGGAAGCTGTAACCTACACTAGCCAACTGGCTACTTAAATATTAACACATTTTCCTGGTCCCAACACCAAGACTCAAGTCAGTGGACCAGAAAATAAGATAAGATAAGATAAAATAAAACACAACACCCAAACACCCCAAAAAGAAGGGGTGGAAAACATAAAATGGGCATCAATAAGTGCCAACACTGGACTGCCCACCCCATCCCTAAAGTAGAAGTTCTGAGAGGGGCAGGCTGGGGGGGAGGTCATAATATAGCAAGACTCCATTAGAAGAAACAACATTACTAAGGTGAGTAATTTTTTCTTCAAACAACATGAAGTCTTGCTATATTATGACAATTGCAGACTACACAGCAGTACCTCCATGGAGGAGGGACATAACCTACTTAGGAAATAGGCTCTGAAGCACAGCTGTGCCAAACCGAGCATCCCTCCTGGCCTGGATATCCAGGGAGTAATGCTTGGTGAAAGTGTGTACTGTTTTCCAAGTAGCTGCTTGACATATCTCTAAGATAGGGATGTCCCTGGCAGCAGCTAGGGACGCAGCTGTACCTCTGGTAGAGTGAGCCCTCAGGCCTGAAGGGGGAACCTTACCCAGTTTTTGATAGCAAAATTGGATACAAGAGACAATCCACCTGGCAATGGATCTCTTAGTGGCAGGTTTCCCTTTCCCAACCTCACCATAAGTGAAAAGAGTTGGAGGAGTCAAACCTGTGACCCTTGGTACGCTCTATGTAGTAACTTAGGGCCCTCTTAACATCTAAGCTGTGCAACCTCCTCTCACCAGAGGAGGAATGGTCAGTGAAGAACACTGGAAGAGAAAGAGATTGATTAAGGTGGAAATGTGAAACCACCTTAGGCAAAAACTTCCTGTTAGTCCTGAGGACTACCTTATCCCTGTGAAAGGAAATAAAGTCAGTCTCCACTGCACAAAGCTTGTAACTCACTTATGCGCCTGGCAGAAGTGATGGCTACTAGAAACACAGTTTTCCAAGTCAAGTACTTAAGCTCTGCCGAAGACAGAGGTTCAAAGGGGGGTTGCATCAGCTGAGCAATGCAAACATTAAGATCCCAGGCAGGGGCAGGGTCCCTGAATGGTGGATTAGTATGAAGCAATCCCTGAAAAACTTGGAAAATACAGGGTGAGCAGAAAGAGAAGAGGGCTTCCCTGCTGCAATAAAAGCAGAGACAGCTGCCAAATGCAATTTCAGGGTAGCTGATCTCAGTCCCAAAGAATTAAGATGGACCATATAGTCCAAAACAGTGGGCAAATCAGCAGATTCCGGGGAAATATGCTTCCCAGAACACCATATGGAAAACCTTTTCCATTTGGAGTTATAAGTAGTCCTAGTGGAAGGCTTCCTAGAAGCTTTCAAAATTTCGAGAACACATTGAGAAAGGTGTAGGTCAGCAAATTCTAACTCCTCAAGAGCCAGGCCTTGAGGTTGAGGGATTTGAGATTCAGATACCAAACTCTCCCTTGGGCCTAAGATAACAGATTGTGGTTCCTGGGGAGACACAGGGGAAGATGGACAGCTGAGGACAGAAGGAGTGGGTACCAGGGCTGCCTGGCTAATCTGGAGCAATCAGAATCATCTTGCAGGGCTGAGATCTGATTTTGACTAGCACCTTGAACAGGAGAGGAAGAGGGGAAGGCATGAGAAACTTCCCTCCCAATCGAGGAGAAAGGCATCCAGGGGACTGAGCCCCAACACTGGGGTCTGCAACAAAAAGTGGAAGTGTTGATTGTCTGGGGCTACAAAAGATCTATCTGAGGGTGCCCCATCTGGCAAAAAACTATCCCTAGTACTGGGATCCAGTGACCATTCGTGATGGCCCTGGGAAATCCTGCTGAGAGCATCTGCCAGGACATTGTCCTTGCCTGGGAGGTGAACTGCTATGAGGGAAGTGTTCAGGGAATAAGACAGAGACCACAACTTCATTGCCTCGGTGCACAAGGCCGAAGACCGAGTGCCCCCTTGTTTGTTGATGTACCACATTGTAGTGGTGTTGTCTGTTCTGACCTGCGCTACTTTGTTCTGAACAGATGCAGAAAAAACCTGAAGTGCTAGAAAAACAGCTCTGAGTTCCAACAGATTGATGTGGAGCAGAGATTCCTGAGGGGACCACAATCCCTGGATGGAGAGGTCGCCCATGTGAGCTCCCCATCCCAAAAGGGACGCATCTGTAGTAAGGGTCAAGGAGAGAGATAGAGGGATGAAAGGAACCCCTTGTCTCAGATTGCTCTGATCCTGCCACCACTGAAGGGCCTGGATCAGGGTTCGAGTCACTGGAATCAACTTGGATAGGGGATCTCTTCTTTGAGACCAAAAGGCTCTCAAATGGAACATAATGTCCCTCATCTGAAATCTTGCTCCTTGCACTACAGCTGTGGAAGCAGCCATGTGTCCTAGGAGCTGTAGAAAATGCCTTGCTGGTCGAGAGACCTGCAAAGTGAAGGAGGAGGCCAGGGCCACCAGGGTCCTTACCCTTTCTAGGGGAAGGAAGGCTCTGGCCTGCTTTGTGTCCAGTTCTGCACCTATAAAGGTGAGTACCTGGACAGGTTCTAGAACTGACTTTGGAAGATTGAGAAGAAAGTCTAGAGAGGTAAGCAGCTGTTGGGTAACTTGCAGGTGTGATTTGACCTGGTCTGGAGACTGACCCACAATGAGCCAGTCGTCTAGGTAGGGAAAGATGGCAATCTTTTGCCTTCTTAGATGAGCAACTGCTACTGCCAGACATTTTGTGAACACCCTTGGGGCAGAGGTAAGGCTGAAGGGCATTGCTCTGAACTGATAATGGCCTGAGGCAGTTCGAATCTGAGGTACTTTTGATGGGAGCTTCTGATAAGAACATGGAAGTAGGCATCCTTGAGGTCCAGGGAAGCTAGCCAGTCCCTGGCCTTAGGGAGGGTAAAATCATTCCAGAGTCACCATTTTGAATTTTGGTTTTAAAAGGTGCTTGTTCAGATATCTTAGATCCAGGATAGGCTGCCACTCTCCTGTCTTTTTGGGGTAAGGAAGTACCTGGAGTACAGACCCTTGCCCTGGTGTAAGGAGAAACCCTTTCTATAGCTCTGAGAGCCAGGAGGGTTGAGACTTCTGTTTCCAAAGCAAGAGTCTCTAGAGGATTTGCAGGTGGAAAAGATCTGATTCTCATCTTTGGAAATTTTTTGAAGCTGAGAATCAGACCCTGACTTACTACTTCCAGGACCCACTTGTCTGATGTTAAAGACTCCCAGTCCTGGAGCGAAGTAAGCCAGCCTGCCCACAGGTAATGGAGAATCGGCCTAGGCATCCCATCCAGGGTGCCTGTTTGTGAGGGCTTTAGGCTGAGGGTGGGAGCAGCCTGCTTGTACCCGTCTGCCTCCTCTGAAGAACCCCTCTGAGCGTAAGCCAAGAGGAGGCCTGGTTTGGAAAAGGCCTGTGAAAAGGCTCGCCTCTGCCCCTGGAGGGCTGCCTCTGAGGAGTGGCTTGCCGTTCCTTGGCTTGTGCACTCCTATAAGTGGTTCTATATTCATCCATTTTCTTCATATAATTCGCTGTCTGCTCCCAAACAGAATTTCCCAACAGGAAAATCCATAGCCTTAGCCTGGGTATCCTGTGACAGACTAGTACACCTGAGCCAAGCCAATCTATGAAAAGCCACAGATGTAGCCATGACTCTAGAGGATACATCATTAGAATCCACTGCAGCATGGAATTGCACCTTAGATGCCTCAATACCATCAGCAGCCACCTGTTCCAGCTCCTTGGCAAGCTGGCCAGGGGCCTGTTTGGCTAAAGCCATGACAGTATCCCATCTAGATTTCTGGTATCTTGCAACATAAGCCATATAATTTGCTTGTCTGAGTCCCAAGGACGCTGCCATGTATTGTTTTTTAGCCATGGCATCAATCTTCCTGGAGTCCTTGTCAGGAGGATGTGAAGCCAGGGGAATATTAGCCTTATCACAGGCTGCAGCCTGAACTACCCCAACATGGCTGCATTGCTGTGAAAGAAATTCTGTATCAGGACCTGACAAAGTGTACCTCCTGTCCATCTTTTATCCACAGGAGGCACAGAATTAGGAGCTTTTAAAATTTTTATTGTTTGTTTCCTAAAGATTTATGTAAAGGAATAGACAATCTCCTGGACTCTGGGATATCCATCATCTCTACAAAGTCACCTCCTCTTGCTCATCCACAGCTTCCTCCAAAAGGAGCTGGAGGGTTTCAGCAACTTTTATAAAACTGAAAATGAGAAGGGGACTCAGAAAGCCTAGGGGAGACTCTCCTAAGGTCTGTCTGGGAGATGTCCAGTTCAATAGGCACATCCAGACTTTCAAAATCACATTCACACTGTTCATAATCATCCTCCCCTCCTCTGGTTCATAAAACTCTCTATATCATATTCTTGAACCAGTGGAACCGCCTAACCGACCTTTTTGCCAGATAGTGACGGTTGGACGGAATGGGAAAAGCGACTGGACAATTTGGATCAGCGTGTATCTCTGCAGCAGTTGGAGAAGGAATTTTTGACTCCACACCTGCTGATTTTCTAGTTCTCTTTGCTGGAACTGGCTCCTCTGAGTCAGCTTTCGTTTGCCCGAGGAAGTCTCGCCCTGGTCAGAGGGCACTCCCTCCGGTTCGGCTGGCACCGAACTGGGCTGGCCATCCGGGTCAGCATACTTTTTGGCTCCTCGCTCCTGAGCCTACCAACTCTCTTATCTAGGGTAGCTGCAGGGAAATTCTTGCAAATCTGGCAGTCTGCATTGAGGTGGTCAAACCCCAGACAATAAACACATGTGGTGGGCTGCCTGGCAAAGGCTTCCCCACAGACACTACAGTGTTGAAACCCAGTGGGCCTGTTTTTTCTTTTGGCTTTCAGACATAATGCCAGCCTAACCAAAAACTTGCCCTTTTCCGCAAATGCCAGGAAGACACTTTATCGGTTCCCAACCGTGTCACGGTCGTGGAAAACGAATGAAACGTTTTTTTTTAGAACCGATAAGAACCGGGAACCGCACTCTGAATAGCTTTAAATGATTTAAAATAAAGTTTTAAAACAACCTGATCGGTTCAAACCGAACCGATAAACATTTACAAGTTCCACACAGAAATAAACCTGTCTATTACTTACAATACCACAGACAGAGCTTGAACCGATCGGTTTGCGGTTAAAATAATAATAATCACGGTTGAATTTAACAGAGAAAAACACTTTTAAACAGAGAAATGAACCGAGCTGTAGGAGGAATCTCCGGAGCGACTGTTCAGTGAGGCGGAGTAAAGAATCTGACAGTTTCAGTTTGAAATTATCCAGACAGAGCTTTTCTAACCGAGCTTGCACTCTAAGTTCCATGCCTGGCATGGAAGTTAACTCTTTCACCTCCGGAGCAGTTCTAAGGCTGGGACAAACTGCAATTGTCATAATATAGCAAGACTTCATGTTGTTTGAAAAATTGATTTTATATTTCTTAGCCCCGGGACCATGGGAAGGCCACTAAAACTGGCAAGGCAAAGTGTGATATTATGCTGCTTAAACCTAAGCCTGTAATCCCATGCACGGACCCACCCCACTATGTAAAACAGTACCGTCCATGTAATCATAATCCTCTCATCATTTTCCCCGTATTTGCGGTTTCTCGCTGTAGTTGGCACCTGATCCTTATTCTCGGCCACCGAATTCATGATGCCTTTTGCCTCAGGATGCTTCATACAAATATCAATTAAATTCCACTGTTAGTGAGTACAATAAATTGTACATCCACAGTCTTGGTCAGGCAAGCATCGATGTCCTCCACCTCCACACAATCCTCCCTCTCATGTCGCCACGCCGCGGTCCCTTCCCACGCAGGACCAAGAAACAGCTCACAGCCCACAGCAGCCCCAGAGAAGATAGAGCAGTCATTGTGTCAAGTGTCGCACTACAGCTCGCATTCCAAGCATCACACGCCGCCACCACAAGTTGCATTCCTGCACAGCTCACGTGCCCGAGGATGGGCAGCAGTCCCATCTTCTCGAACCACCAACCTAAAGCACTTCTTACTTGTATGCAGTTTGTTTTGTTAATTTGGTTTTATATTTACTGATGTAGTTGCCCAGTCATTAGCAGCCCACAGCTTCACTAGCAGCAGAAGCTGCACCAACTCATGTTGCTGGCAGCTCTATGCACTTGCACTGCTCATACCACTCTTAGTAACTCCCTCCACCGGCAACTGTGAGGAGCCAGTCGGCAGCCGCAGTCGGTCCAGTGGCAGAGCTTAATATTCCCAAGGGCCCACGGGTGCCGTGATACAGCGGAGTGACATCTCACATGAAAATGTGACCATTCCACTGCCATATAAACCACTATAGGCTAGCAAGAGCTTTACCTGTCTATTTACTGCAGAAGAAAGCAAGTTTTAAGAAGATGTTGGCAACTAGAAATGATGTGTGTGTAGTGTTAATAATGTTTGGAAACTTTGTAAAGCAAGCATTAGTAGACTTCAACCTTTTGACTGTAATTATACAATGGCAAGAAAGAATCTTGGACCGATTGGTCAGTTTGGGGCTGGACCCATGTTATTATCCCAGCATGACGCCACAGGTCTGTAGATGAGCATTTGATTGAGCTTTTGATTGATTGTTTCATCTTCTTTTAAAAACAAAAAATATTTTTCCACACAAAATCATCTTTAAAATTATTTTTTTTATTCTGTATAACAATGAGTCATTGTATAACAGGAATAATGCACTCCAGGGTGTGTGTCGTTTGGGATAACGCCACGCCTGGGGCATTGGACACACTCAGCCTGTGGCCTCATGCTGAACCCCCCAGGTGTGGCGGTATCTCAGCACGACACGCACCCTGTCGTGCATTATTCCTTTATTTTCAGAGCGCCACAGGCAATGCTAAAGATGTCTAGGGTGTTGCAGTTTTAGTGAACTAAAGGAATGGGTGCATTTGCTTGAGGCACGGGCATTGATTTGACTAAAACACCCAAAGTTGGTTTTCTGGGGATTCTGTGTGGCAGATGGTAACTGCCACTACTGCTGTGTTTACTGAAATGTTTCACTAGGAAAGGCACATCGGCAGGCGTGTCATTGTTGCCGCTGCATGACAAGCTTGTCTCTGATTGCAGCAACACTTTCCTTACAAGTTGTGTCCACTTTACATAATGCTGGTGTCAGCGCTAGCATGCTGGCTAATTGGGGAACGAGGGACACAACTACTAAAGTGTGCCCTGCAATTGCCAACACTGACACACCTCTGAAATGTGCTACTAGCACAAGACATTCCTTGCGCAAGCAAACGCAAAAAGCATATTTGTGATGTAAATGTAATTTGCTAGTGCTTAATTTCTCCCACTCTCAGAGATCTTACCATGTCTTTCTCTGCTGTAATGTGGCAGTCACATGACTTGGCTTTGGCAAACGCTCAGCAATTGGCCAACAAGTCCCATGAGATCTTAAAATCCCATGAGAAAGCTGACCCGAGTACTGGCCGAATAGTGCCACTGTTCAGTATTCTGGTTCCGAATACCGTATTATTCATGGTTTTTGGAATTTTATATTTGTTACTTGCATACCATTACTGTGGACAAATAGCAGGTTATGATCCCCCAGGAAAATATATTAGCTGCCCCCTAAATAGTTCCCCACAAATATTGACAATGCCCCCTTCTTTACAGAGACACCCTATAGCAGCAATTGACATGAACAAAAACAGTATTTCATTGTGAGGGAAGGGAAGAAGATGGGATTAAATAGAGAATAATATATGGGGTGGAGTGTGTAACAAGATTTTACACACACCCAAGTTATGGAATGCTGCATAAACTTCGAGGGCGAAGCACAAAGGGTTTGTGAAAAGCATCCCACAATGAGGGTGTGTGTAAAATCAAGTTTTACACACACCACCCCATATTTTGTTTTTCTATATTTGCATGCACAAGAAACATTATACAGCAGCTTAGGAGAGAAGCAGGTTATGGATGCACGGCAGTGTGGCAGCCAACAGAGGCACTGCATTTGGGGGCTTGGCACTGGTGGACCAATGGAGGCACAGTGTGCTGATGACATTGGCTTCCAAAAGTGCCACCAAGTTGTAATGTTTTCACTGCAGCAATCAGGGGCCACCTTGTCATTGCAGCGTCAGCCATTCCACTGTAATGAGGGAGTGACCCGTCATTGCAGGGCGGAACATTGCATACTGTAATATTGTTTGTGAACGTGGCGGCAAGCCGCCACCATGTTCACAATGAATGTTATAGAGCCTCCACTGCCGAGGGGCTGCCCAATCCCCTTCGGCATCATGTGCCCTGCCCCCCAAAACAGTGTTTGTTTGCCGACCGGGGGCCCAATCCCTGTCGGCTTCAGTCCCCCCTTCCCAGTTTAATTTGCCGATGGGGTAGCCAATCACCGTTGGCATAATGTCCCCCAAAGTGTTGGTTTGTGCCTAGGTGCAGCCGATGGGTGCAAATCGCCCCATCGGTTGCAGCCTCCCCAACAAAGACACTCTGGTGGCATGCTGGGAGCCCACCCAGCCGCACTAAAGGTCCCTCTAAGAAAAAAACGTCATGCAATGTTTTTTTTTCCTTTCCTGTAAATAAAAACGGTCCCTTGTTGAGTCCGATGGCCCCACCCTCCAACCCGCGCCCACCCTCTGCGCGCACCCTGCCTCCCCACACCCCTCAACCCCATACTTACTCCGAGCCCAGCATGATGATCTTCCGTGGACCGGGAACACGGCTGTACTGTTCAAAACCGACTGTGAACTGAAGAAATGCTGGTAAGCTGCATAATGGTATTAATAGGGTTTTTCAATTTTGGTGCATATCTCAGGCATTTTGGGGAATTTTGGCACCAAATTGTCAACATGGGGTTATTGGGAACCCTCCTCATGAATTCAGCCACTGTCATGTCGTTATTCAGTCCTGAAAGGTGATTTCACAGTCACTGTGCAAAATCACCTTTTGGGACCGACTAACGAAATGACTGTGCCAGTGTTCATGAGGTGGGCTCTCAAAAAGTCTATGTTCCAAATCTGGTGGAAAAAATCCAAGAAATTACTGTTTTACGAGCGTGCGTTGCGCAGTTTCCACGCACGCTTGTAATGTCGCAAAATTGTAATATTTTCACTCCAGATTTTCAACATTGCTATTTTTCCACACCTCCTTATGAACAGTACAGCTGTCATTTTTCACATCCTGGGCGAAATGTGTTTTTGCACTTCCAGCACAAAATAGCGTGGTCACTGTGGGAAATCAGTGTCCGGGACACATTAAGAAAACCTCAGTGACACTGTTCATGAGCAGAGGTCCTAAAATGCCTATGTTGAAACTTTGGTGATGAAAGTCCATAAAATGACTGTTTGATGAGCATGCGTAGCGCAGTTTCAACATATGCTCAGAAGTGCGAGCATTTTTAATATTCCCGCTACAGATTTTTAGCATTGCCATCTTTTCACACCTCCCTATGGATGGTACAGCTATCATTCTCCACATCCTGCCCAATCTGTGTTACCGTACATGTGGCAAGAAGAATGGCACAGTTGCTGTTGGAACTCAAAGTTCAGGACACATTGACAAAATCACACTGCCACTCTTCATGAGAAGAGGTCTCAAATGCTTTCAAGAGGTGGGGCCGCAAACAGGCCATGTTGAAAATTTGTAGTGCAAATACCAACAAACGCCCGGGGCATTAGGGTTTCTAATCATAGTGTCCCACCCTGTACAGACCGACAGGCATTGGGGTGTGTTTTTGGATTGCCGACTGTACTGTGCATGCCATCCCACCCTCACCTCCCAGCCACTGACAGGCATCGAGGTGTACTTTGGACTCTTCAGCCCCAGACTTCACCCCATTCTCCTATACTGCACCCATTTCAGCATATGTCGTTATTGAATGGGATGACTGTAAAGCCAAACACCCCAAGGCACACCTCAACATGTGTCGGTGTCTGCAGAATAGGGTGAGATTACATGGCATGCCATCATGGGCGATGACCCAAACACTAACCCCAATGCCTGTCCATCTCTGCAGGGTGGAAGTGGGGTTGGCATGAAGTTCAATACTTCACTGCTATTTCTACTCTGCATCTATCTCACTCCTGCATTTCCAATGCTAATACCAGCAAGCAAACATTCAGCATTGACAACAACAGTTAGGGGGCCAGAAATAAGACATGATGGGAGTGGTGCAGTGCAGTGGCTGTGGAGCAGCAGTCCTCCAGGAGACATTCTGGAGGTTGCGGTGTTGTCCCATCTGCAGGCACCTCTCTGGGCTGAGGGAGGAGGTTGCTCATCTCCAGGCTGAGTTGGCCAGGATTTGTGGGACCTCCTCTCCCACCCAGGGACCACCAGGGTCACAGAGGTTGCCAAGAAAGAGGAGCAGTTGCACCACAGTGGGCTCAGGGAGGGTGAGGGTGGTGGAACAGAGGTGCACCCCTCCAGTTGTACCTCTCCACAATTTGTATGCCGTTCTGGAAAAGTGTGGTTCTTCTATGGAGGCACCCACAGTGGAGACCAAGAAGGATGCTAGGAACCTCCACAAAGGAGACCCACAGGAGGGTGTCATGGGACCCACAGGGGAAGGAAGGGGAAGGAAACAACTCCTGGTGGGGGACTCCATTGTTAGGAAGGTAGAACTGGGGGAGGAAGGAGAGAGGGAGGTAAGGTGTCTGCCTGGTGCCATGGCTTGGACAGGCAGGGAGCGAATCCTCAGGATTGTAAGAGCAGCTGTACAGGGGAGGGAACTGGATGTCATTGTCCACCTAGGGACAAATGACCTGGCTAAGAAAGGGATCATAGCAGTGCAAGAAGCTTTTGTGGAGATGGGGAGGGGCCTTAGACAAATGGCATGCACGGTAACCTTCTCTGAGGTGTTGCCTGTCTATGGCACGGGTGAGGCTAGGGTGCTCCACACCATGGGATTCAATCAGTGGTTGAAAAACTGGTACAGAGCTCAGGGATTTGGCTTCATTGGGGACTGGGGGTTCACCTGGAGGGATGCAGGCCTATGCTGGCGTGATGGCCTGCATCTGTCCAGGAGGGGAACCAGGATCCTAGGTGATAGGTTTAAATGCTTCATTGGCAAGCTTTTTAACTAGCCAAGGGGAGGAGGCACTGGAAAGGAGCAGGAAAATCCTAGCCCCCCCCAAACAATCACGGTAGTAAGTGTGGCAAACACCAACATGGAGGTGTCGATAGGGAGAAGGGCAGGGGTAAATGGAGAAAGTGACAAATGCAATAAGGACAGGGATGGGGCAAAAAGGGGTAAGGCCATCAAGAAATGGAGGGTAATGAGTACCAACGCCCATAGTCTGGGCAGCAATCTCCCTGAACTGGTGGCCTTGATGGAAGAGGGATGCCTGGATATTATAGCTTGATCACAGAAAGCGTGGTGCACTGAGAGAACCATGACTGAGATGTTGACACACCAGGTTACACAATCTATAGAGAGACAGGGAGGGGAAAAGAGGGGGAGGAGTAGCTCTCTATGTAAGGGAAGGGATAAAAGCAACTGAACAAAAGAGTAAACCGGGAGGAGGTACTGTGGGTCACCTTAGAGACTGGAAATGGCGCCACAATCCGCACAGGGGCTATATACAGACCCCCATATCAGGGGAAGGGAATGGACAAGGATATGATAGAAGTCATACTTAGGATGGCAGAGAAAGGGTAGATACTGTTGATGGGGGGGCCATAATATGCCAGATGACAACTGGAGCACCTTTGCTGCAGCCACATCCAAAAGCAGGGCCATTCTCGATGCCCTTCAGGTGGCATGCCTCAGACAGCTAGTTTTGGAACCTACTCATGAGGGAGCAATCTTAGACCTCGTACTCTCAAATGGAAACAGCGAGAGGATCTCAGATCTAGAAGTAGGTAGCCATTTGGGAACAAGTGACCACCAAACAGTGTGGTTCATGATAAACTCAGCTACAGAGTCAAGCCATACAAAAGTGAGGGTTCTGGACTTCAGGAGGGCTGACTTTGGCAAGATGGGAGAGTGCCTTAGAAAAGCACTAGCAAACAGGCTAGAAGGAGGGGTGGAGCAACAATGGGAAAACATCAAAACTGCCATCACAGGGGCAACAAGCCTTTGTGTGACGCAAATAAACAAATCAAAATGAAAGAAAAAGCCACTATGGTTCTCAAAAGAGGTGGCGGTGAAGGTTAGGGAGAAAAAGATAGCATTTAGGAAGTATAAGGAAACACAGAAGGAGCAGGACAGAGAACTGTACCAGTAAAGGCAGAAGAAAGCAGGAGGGTAGTCAGAATAGCAAAGGCCCAAACTGAGGAAAAGATAGCCAACTGGTTAAGAAGGATAAAACCTTTATAGGTATAACAGGAGTGTAGAAAGACAAAGGGAGGGATAGTGCGGCTAAATAAAATGGACAGTGGGTGGGCAGAGGGACAGTGAAAACACAGGGATACTGAATGAATACTTCTGTTCAGTATTCACGAAAGATGAAGTGGGGGAGGTGCCTAATCCAATTAACAGAAGCACTCTGGACAGGGGGTTGATCCCAGTCCTTTCACAGAAGAAAGGGTTCTGAAAGAACTCCTAAAACTGAAGGTGGACAAAGCAATGGGGCCAGATGGAATTCACCCCAGAATTCTAAAAGAATTAAGCAGAGAACTAGTGACACCACTGACTACCCTTTTAAAAAATCATGGGAGGATGGTGTGGTACCTGAGGACTGGAGGAAGGCAGATGTGATTCCCCTTCACAAAAGTGGGACCAAGACAGAGGCAGGAAACTACAGACCAGTCAGTTTGACCTCTGTGGTAGGGAAAGTGATGGAATCACTTCTGAAGAAAAGAATGGTTGAGTACCTAGAGGCCAGTGGGGCACAGGACCCAAGGCAGCATGGGTTCACAGCGAGAAGGTCATGTCAGACGAATCTAATTGATTTCTTTGACTGGGTGACCAAAGTAATAGACCAGGGAGGGGCTGTGGACATGGCCTATCTTGACTTTAGCAAGGCATTTGACACAGTCCACAAAAGATTAATAGTCAAATTAACCAGACTGGGAGTGGGTCCCAGGTGGTAGCTAGGGCGGCCTACATCAGGTGCCCGCCAGGCACGTGCCCTGGTAAAAAAATGCTGTGTCCCAGTTGGTGCCCCATATGGTGCAGAGCTTCCCCCATAGTAACACTATATCAGTGCCCTGGCTGCCATCTGTTGTGCCCCAGCTGTGCCCTGCTAACCATTTGTGGCTAGAGCCGCTACTGGTGGTAGCCTGGGTAAAACATTGGCTGGACAACAGGACACAGAAGGTAATTGTAAATGGAGTCCAAAGAGGGGTTACTAGTGGGGTACTGCAGGGTTCAGTACTGGGTCCAGTCCTTTTTAATGTCTTTATAAGTGACATTGCAGAGGGACTGGAAGGAAAAGTATGCCTCTTTGCAGATGACACAAAGATCAGCAATAGGGTTGCTACACAAGGAGGTGTGGAAAGGATGAGAAGGGACTTGGCAAGGTTGGAGGAATGGTCAAAAGTAGGGCAGCTTGGATTCAATACAAAGAAGTGCAAATAATGCACCTGGGAAACAAAACCCAGGGAAGATTACACAATGGGGGGTAGTAAATAACAGCAAAATGGAAAGGGACCTGGGGTAATCTATCAGATGGCCTTAAGGTTGGCAAAACAATGTGAGAAGGTGGCAGGAGGGCTGGGGGATACTGGGATGTATAGGGAGAGGCATCACCAGCAGAAAACAGGAAGTTGTTATCCCCCTGTACAGACAGTTTGCGAGACCCCATCTGGAGTACTCGTCCCAGTTCTGGAGACCCCATCTCCCACGAGGACATAGACAGGATGGAGGCAGTTCAGAAGGGGCAACTAAAATGGTGCAGGGTCTGCACGAGCAGCATACAAGGAGAGACTAAAGGAGCTATATGTATGCCCTTGAGGAAAGGAGAGAGGGGAGGACATGATAGAAACGTTTAAGCACCTCATGGAATCAACAAAGTCCAAGAGGGTAGCATCTTTCAGAAAAGAGATGTGCAAGAACAAGGGACACAATTTAAGATAGAGGGGGATTGCCTAGGGGCAATGTGAGAGGAAGTATTTTTTCACAGAGAG
Source organism: Neoceratodus forsteri (assembly GCA_016271365.2). Classification (NCBI taxonomy): domain Eukaryota; kingdom Metazoa; phylum Chordata; order Ceratodontiformes; family Ceratodontidae; genus Neoceratodus; species Neoceratodus forsteri. The sequence goes on from JADMNL010000035.1 coordinate 67,075,508, forward strand.
GGTGGTGGATGCATGGAACAGCCTTCCTGAGGCAGCTGTGGGGTCTAAAACTGTGGGATAATTCCAGAATGCATGGGACAGACATAAGGCAATTTTTGTGGGGGGCAGGAAGAAATAGGCTGTTGGTTAAATAGGATCTGCAGCTTATCCTCTAGTTAGGGAAATGGGCAGACTAGGTGAGCCAAGCGGTCCTTATCTGCCATTAAAGTGTATGTTTCTATGTTTCTGCAACAAATGCTTGTTATAATTGCTGTTTTGAGCCTTTTCACCTCAACAATTATAGAAAATGGAATATGCAAAGCAGTGGTTTCACACAGATGGGTACCAGTCCGAATTCTGAGTCTGCTAAGTTAGAAGGCTCCCATGGAGTGTGGCTCATTTGATTTGTTTTTAAATTGGTCTACATTTTTTTTTAGTTAAACTTACCACTGAGTGACTGTTGCAAAGTTTCTTCAACTTCAGTTTAAAAAGACTGGGAGAAGCACTGGCCAATGCGTGCTGACAGGGAAGTCTGGTGCCCTTTCAACATCCCCAGTTTTTAAATGGTTTTGTGGGTCACTGGAGGAGATGAAAAAAATAAAAATAAATAAATTACCACTGACTGCAAGGAGCAGTTAAGACTGCAGCTGTGTTGCTTCCGGAAACATTGCAGAGAAGACTGGTATATGCATGGTCCGAGAGAAACCTGGCACGTGTTTGCTGGTATAACCAGCTGGTTATAACGGCAAATTATAACCGGGTTTCCCTATGGGAAAAAGCACATGTCAGTAATTATACAGCAATAACAACTGGCCAACAATTATGCCCCAAACCATCCCCACCTCCCACCAGTGGGTGCACCCATCTTTCCCTTGGCAGCTGCCCAGGAAGTCTATACAGTCTTTTCGGTGGGTACCTCACCTCGGCGCACAAGTCAATTGGGGGGATCGTTTGTTGGGGCCTAAACTTTACATTTACAACTCTTTAACTTTCAGGCCTGGGTGCAGTTTTCTGGCAGAGTCCTGCCCACCCTTGACGCCCTTCAATTTCAAACTAGTTATCTAGCTAAATAAAGACTCCCCAAAGCTGCAACCCAGGGAACTTACTGTTCAGATAATAACTGACTTGGTGGGAAGCCCACTGGACATCAGAAAATTGCTTGACTAAGTAGAGGGGCACAACAGGCCTTTGATAAAGGACCCAGCATCCGAAATGCATTAGGCATGCACCAGCATGTCTCTGTTTTATTGAATAAAGTACAATGGAAATGGTATTCTTGGAGTCAAGTGTTCATTAATTTGGTAGAGGTGGTGTGTGCCTGACTGCTGTATTGTATATACTGAGGATACATGATGGGGAGGACTGGGATATGGAAAATAGTCTCACTCCTGCATAGTGAGCTCTGGATACTCACGAGTGCCGAAGGCACGAGTGAGAGTGTCCAGAGATCACTCTGCAGGATTGAGAGTATTTTCCAGATCCCACGATCTGCCCATCATGTGTGCCATTTATACAACAGGGGTCTGAGTGATTGTGCAGTATGTATTCCACTTGGTTTTTGTGTTTTTTGCTGTTCCTAAGTGTGTGGTTTTGTTATTTTTAGTAGGTAGTTTCAATTTAGAAATCTGTTCTGCTGACCTGAAAAACATTTTGCTGTTTTACTTTGGCCAAAATAGTAACTGCTGTATTTTTCTGTGCTCTGTTTAGTACTGTGCTTCTTTCTATGTGAAATGTAATGCTGAAATGCCACGTCATGAAAAGTTGACCTAGAGAGCAGCAGGTGGCTAATGAGGCAGCCAGAGTGGTTTTATTTTCTGATGAGGTAACCACATGGTTTTATATTTTGTTATCACACTCTGGCGATGTCAGGAGAGTGTGATAGCTCATGGTGGTGGTTTTATGCTGAAATAAAGTATGGCATATCATCTCACCCCTATTGTAAAAAAATATAAATATATATGTATATGACAACAGGACACCATGAAATACTTGCTTGACCAAGTTGGGAGAGGGACAATGGACACCTGGGCATGCTTAACTAGGTTGGCAAGTAGGACCACTTGACACCAAGGAGTACTTGACTGGGTTGGGGTAAGTGTAGGGGAAGACACTGGACAACAGGGAGTGCTTGACTGTGACAAGTGAGACACTGACCACTGGACATGAGGGAGTGCTTGACTAGGAAAGGATCAGTGTAGGGGTGACATTAGACACCAAGGAGTCCTTGACTAGAACAGGATGATGGTGGGGGCAACACTGGACCCCACTCAATGCCTGACATGGACAGAAGTTGCCAAAGAACACCTTGAAAATCTTGACTCTGACGTGCTGAGGGCAGATAATAGAATGGCACCCCAGCAGAAAGTTAAGTAATACATCAGTGTTTCACAGCTACTACTATATAGTGTAAGATACAGTAACTGTAGAACAGACAAAAATAACAATGGAAACAATGTTTGCAGTGCAAAATCTATTACAGGCTTTATTTAAAGTACATAGACAATAGGAATTTGAGGCAAAGTTAAAGCAGTAGTATCTGTTCGTCACCATGTATTTATTTATTTTTTCAACAGTATTGTGTTTTTCTGGCAAAAACATTAATATATCCATTTTTGTGTTGGTTTCTTTCATTCCTGATATAGGATTTTGAAGTTTTTAAAAGTTCCTATTCTCGTGCCTTACCTGCCATAAAAAAATAAATATATTTGTACAGTGCTATGCTGTTTACCATCAGAAACAAGTGTTAACCTCATCCAAGTACATCCACAGTATGAATCGAGTATGTGCATTCAACGGGTAACCTCAGTGGAGGTGATTTTTAAAAAGTGCAAGTGGTGGCCATCTTTAATAACTTCAGTCATTAATTACAAAACAAGCTATAAAGCCATTTTGAGAATATTTGAGAAAGTTAAAATTAACCGAGGATGAATCTCAGCATATACATTTGTGCTAAACAAATATATGGTAAAATTCTGTGTCAACTAGCCAATAGTGCCGTTTTAAATAATAAGCAGTTAAATATAAAACACTCACAATATCAGTAACACAAAATAATATGCATGGGTCCTGGCAACTCCAAATTTTCCCAGTCCCACAATATCCCTACACACTGATGCACCAGTATACAGTCCCTCTGGGAACTCCCAAACCAAGTCCCAGTTTTTGTGTACGCAGTAGCAAACTGACAAGTTTCAGGCTTGCAGACAGAGTGACTGTAGTACTGTGATGTGATGAAATAAAGTGAAAACAAAGTCCTTATGGTAAATTAAATCCCAAGATACTTTGGCAAAGTGCCCACTGAGGTATAGAGATAAAAAGTCCCAATATCTTTACATGCAGCTAACGTCTGGGCTTTAACTAAAGTTAAGCAACTGCCCAGCCCCTTTCTAACCCAACTGATATGCGCACGCGCGCATATACACATACACATACACACACACACACACACACACACACACACACACACACACCCCCACCCCCCCATGCAGAGCCAAGCACTGGTCACTACTCACAGCCTTCTGTTAAATAGTCCTTTGCAGAATTGGGTAGAGGGGTGTCTCCTTAGTCAAATAATTCAGCATACTCTGCCTTTGGGCTCCCCCACCCCTTTTGTCTTAAATCAGGAATCTCACAGTCCCGTTTGGTCTCTCACTGGTCACTCACTCTCACCCCCTTTATCTCACAGGAGGATTTGCCTTTAATCCCTGGATAGGAGCTCAATAGTCAGAGCTTCTGTCGCAAGTCTCCTACTGTGATGGATCCCAATAACATTAATATTAATTGGTTAGATAAGACCACCGAGCCATTAGCCGATGCTGCTGCTGCCCAAGACCTAACTCAATTAGTCACTTCCCCCACCCGCCTTAACCAGCTTACAGGGTCGTCCTCCCTGCTCGACCTTGTGTTCACCAATCGCCTGCACAAAATGAAAAGCGCAACCATTCTCCCAAATGCTCTTAGTGACTACTCCCCTGTTCTCTGCTCCTGGTCAGGCAAAGCATGCAGATCTCCCCCAAAATAACCTTACAACATAAACTGGGCCCTGGCAAACTTGCGCTTCTTAAATCACACCTCAGTTATATGGATTGGTCCCTCATAATGAACACCCTTGACCCTAATAGGGCCCTTGACCTCTTCATCCTTTCTCTCAAACGCCATACGTGACAAATTTTGCCCCACCTACCAAAAGGATGGTCGAAGGCAACCCGATGCCTTGGATCTCTGATCACATTCTGGCCCTTATGCAAACTAGAGATTCACTGTGGCACTGCTCCAATGAGACTGGCCTGTCTGCCGATAGACAAAAGTACAAGGAGGCCCGGAACAAATGCACATGGGCCCTTCGCAAAGCAAAAGCAGAGTATTACAAATCCTCCTTAACCTCTACCTGGGGCTTGGGTCACAAATTCTGGAACAACATTAAGGATATCTGCGGTAAAGTCCCCAACCCAGTCCCTAACCAGATTATGGTTGTGGTGCATGACATCTGATCCTATCTGTATGGCAGCTGCTTTCAATAATGCCTTCACAAACCTTGATCATGCCCCCCAATTTCTTTGACCTGCCTTCAACCAGCTCCCCCTCCCCCCAAGCCCCCTTTCACCTATGCCACATTACACCCAAGTCTGCAGAGCCATACTTTAGAAAAAGCCCTAAGTAGCCCAGCTGCAGTAGTGACACCCTAGACTTGAAACTCCTGTGGCTCACCCTGCAAGAGGTTCTCCACCCCCTCACCCATACACTGAACCACTCCTTATGTCAGGATATATTTCCCTCTAGGTGGAAATCAGCTTCCATCACCCCTATATTTAAAAGCGGAGACCGTACTATCGTCAATAACTACTGCCCCATCTCCATTCTTCCTCCCCATCCAAGGCCCTAGAGCAGATTGTCTCTGATCAGCTCGCTGACCATCTCAACAAGTACAACCTACTCTGTGAGCAACCGCACGCCTTTTGGAAAGGTCACAGCACTACCACCGCCCTCCTCCAATTTACCTCACGCATACACTCCACTCTGGACAGGGGTCATATCACTGGTGCGGTTTTCATCAACCTCACTAAGGCATTTAACACCGCCAATCACTCCCTCCTTTCTTAACCACCCTGTCCAACACTGGTTTCTCCCAGGACACCCTTGGTTGGTTCTCTGACTATCCCTCTAACCACTTCCAGCAGGTCAAAATACGTAACACCCTATCCAAAAGACTGCTTGTCCTCTCAGGCATCCCGCAGGGGTCCACACTAGGACCTCTACTTTTCACCCTCTTCCTCAACTCCCTCCCCACGGCCTGCCCCGGTAATGTGTTACTATTCACGGATGATGCTGTCCTGCTCTCTTCCGACCTTGACCGCTCTCAGCTCCATCGTTTCCTTCAATCCATCTTTAGCTGCGACGAGAACTGGTTCTCTGCTCAGCACCTTATCCTCAACTATAAGAAGACCAAGTTATGCTTTCTCTCACCCTCAACACCGGAAGGTGCTTAGACCCAAGTTCTAACTGCCAGCTGGACCACATAGAGCCTGAATCAACTCCTTCAAGTACCTGGGCATCACACTAGACCCTCGCTCAACTTTCACCAACATATCCATCTCCTGTCTAAAGCCCTTAATGTTAGGCTGGGGCTTCTGTACCACTTCAAGCACTGCCTTACCACAGACGCCCTTAGGCTCGCCGTCTCCTCCTCCTCCGTCCTCTCACTGCTCAACTATGATATACTTATTTATAATGCCACTAGCACCTCAGCCCTTCATAGACTTTGTTTCGCACTAAATAAAGCGTGTCGCCTCATACTGGGATGTGATCGTCTCACTCATACATGCTCCCTCTATAACACCACCAACTGGCTCAGCCTTGACAATAGAATCAAGTTCCATACCTGCCTCATGGCTAAAAAAAAAAAAAAAATAATAATCACCCTCGGCCTCTTCCCCCCGGGCTCGCACCCCTAGTCCACCCAGCACCAAAGCTTAAGCACACTCTAAGTTCTGCCAAGCCACTCCTCATGGTTTCATCCTGCCGAACCTCGCAATTCCAAAGGTCCTTCAGTTTTAGAGGCCCCTCCATCATGAACAGCCTTCCAACCTGCTTGTAAATGAAAATAGAATTGGCCCTTTCAAAACACATCTTAGGCACCACCTCCAGGCCTCTAATACCTGTGATTGTTACGTAACCCCTACCCACTCCCCTTCCCTGCTTACCATTGCCACTGGCCTACCTTCCTATGCCTCTAGAACTAAGACTTTCTCTGAGCTTTACCATATATCTCCAACTGAGCTAGTCTACCCTAGCTTCTGTTCGTCAGCCTTCACTGTTTCCTTGTATTCATTGCTGAATTATGTTCTCATTGAATTGTTGTGTAAAGTCTGTTATGTACCCAATTTTTGTGACGTGGAACCTTTGTAAATGAGTTTTTGACTCAAAGGTATTTCCAATTTCTCAATAAATAAATAACAGCAGTCAGGGAGGACTGGCACCGAGCGTCAAGGGAACCCTGCTTGCTGAATGTGTCTTACTCAGATGAATTAACTAAAGTAACATCACTCTGAGTCTGACAACACAGGGATGTAATCCCAGCATGAGACCTCACCTCAACTGAAATTCTGCCATGCTGAGTTCTTCCTTAGCTCCTACCCTCTAAGGACAGACTTTGATCTTTTTCATTCTAGTGCTGCTGCAACTCTTCACACACCACTCTTCCTTTCTGATTGGGTTACGGGAGGGCCTTGGCTCTGTACCTGATCCTATGGATAAACAGATGGCTTCAGTCCTCCAGTGTTGTCAGTCCCTTACCTTTCACCATCACTAAATACATCATAGCACAGGGAAGCATGCACTGTACCTGCCCCACACTGTACCTGGCCCTATGGATAAAAAGAGAGCTTTAACCTCCAGTGCTGTCAGTCTCTCACCTTTCACCAGCACTAAATGCATCAGTATGTCGGTGAGTCAGCACTGTACCTGCCCTATAGTCTACATGGCCCTGTGGATAAACAGAGGGCTTCAGTCTCCAGTGTTGTCAGCCCCTCACCATTCACCAGCACTAAATGCATCACACTGTGTGGAAGCCTGCACTGTACCTGCCCTACACTGTACCTAGCCCTCTGGATAAATAGAGGGTTCACCTCCAGTGCTGCCAGACCCTTTTATTTATTTATATTTATGACTGATAACCGAGTAAGTGCACTGATCCCAGAGACTGTTTTCAGGCACGACCCATGCTGTGCTAATGGTACAGGAGGTGACAGTAAACAAAATACAATATACAAAAGCAATACAGTAAACAATAATCAAAATATAAAATACAAAAGCAAAACAGAATACACTCGAGCACAGAGGACTAGTCAAATACAATGGTGTCAAGCAAAATGCAAGATAATACAGACGGAAGAACTTTGCAACACTGGTACAGAGTATTTCACCGTTCACCAGCACTAAATCCATCACAGTGTTGGGGGAAGCCATGCTGTACTGGCTCCATACTGCATGAGACCGTTTGAATAAACAGAGAACTTCAGTCTCCAGGGCTATCATTCCCTCACCCTTCACCTGCACTAAATAGATCACAGTGTGGGGAAGCTTCACTGTACCTGATCCACACTGTACCTGACCCTGTGATAAACAGAGGGCTTCAGTCTCCTCTGCTGTCATTCCATCACAATTCACAAGAATGAAATACATTGCAGTGAGGGAAGCCTGTACTATTACCATCCTCACTATACCTGGTACTGCAGATAAACGAAGGGCTTTCGTCTCCATTGTTGCCAGTCACTCCGTTCACCATAATTAAATACATCACAGTTTGGAGAAGCATGTACTATACATGACCACACTGTACTAAGCCCTTTGGATAAGTCACCAGTGCAGTCAGTCCCTCACCTTTCAGCAGCTCTAAATACATCACAGTTCCAGGACATTTGCACTGTACCTGTTCCTGTGGTTGAACAGAGGTTTCATTCTCCAGGGCTTCCAGTCCTTACCTTTCACCAGCACTAAATATATCACAGGCCATTGAGAAGCCTGGTAGTTACTTACCCTACATTTCTGTACCTGGCCCTGTGAGCTAAACAGAGATTCAGTTCCTACTCAGTCAGTCCCTCAACTATCACTAGCACCAACCTCACAGTATGGGAAAGCTTATACTATACCTGCCCCCACACAGTACCTGGCCTTGTGGAAAATAGAGAGCTTCAGTCGCCAGCGCGGTCAGTCCCTTACCATTCACCAGCACTAAATACATAACAGTGTGGGGAGGCCTCCAGTGAACCTGCCGCTGCGTTGTACCTGAAACTCTGCGTAAACAGATGGTTTTATTGTCATGTAATATTATCAACCTTGCCGAATTCTTCAGCTGTATCAGAGAACTGTTTTTATTTACCTAATGAAAAAACAATCTGTTTTCAGAAACACTGTCTGACTGTTATGTTGTGTTGCAGCTGTCAGTTTTGAGCCAGCCCTGCCATACAACCAGTATTTTGTGGTAAAGGAAAGGAAGAACTGGTCCCAGGCTCTGCAGTACTGCAAAACATATCACACCGATCTGGTCAGCATTGGCAGTCCAATGCAAATGGATCTGCTCGAGAATATCGTCTGAACTGTGGCAGACAATCAACATGACAGTTTTTGGATCGGACTGTCCTTCAATTCCAGCAATAACCAGTGGCAATGGTCCAATGGAAATAAATCCACATTTCAGAACTGGAGAGGAGGGTATCCCCCAATCACACATGACATGAGGTGCGCTGGATATGGCATTGATGACCAGTGGCAAAACTTCTCCTGCAGTGACACTAAACCTTTTGCATGTTTCAATGGTAAGTAGCCACATCCTCTGCTGGAAACCCAGTCTGTTCTGTTCCTCATGTAAGTTGGTTCCCATAGTTCCTCCATCCCAATCTCACCATGGTGGCACCTTCTCCAGCTGGGAGGAAAGACCACTCCTCGGTCATCTAATGGGGGGCGGATCAGTGAATGCAGGCCACCCGCACCCTCCCTCTCTCCCCAGAAGCCAATGATCTCTGCTGCATGATGTGCCCAGTGCCCAGCCAACCCTGGTGCTAGATTCCAATATGAACATGTACCTTGAACTATCACTAGGCCAGTGGACCAGTCCCTTTATGTAAATGTTAAAACAGACAGGATAAATCATACAGCATTATTTGGTATAACAGTTTGGAACAGTGACCTTCTGCAGTATGTTATTACTGTGGGAAACTGTCTAGATGGGCAGACTAGGTGGGTCAGGCGGTCTTTATCTGCTGGCAAAATCTATTTTTCTGTGTTACTTGAGTAAAGTGTCAGTATTTCTCAATTGGTAGCACATCTGCCTTTGGGCCTAAAGGTGTGGGTTCTAGTTCTGTCCAATGACTGACTGACTGACTGACGTATGTATGTATTTGGTAACCAGGTAAGTGCACTGATCCAAAGGAACGTTTTCAGTCATGACCTGGGCCACACAAGTGGCACAACAGCATAGAATTACATGATAAATCATAACAATGGTAAATACAGAGCATATACAGATAATGGCAAACATATACGGATAATGCCAAATACACTTAGGCTCATACCCAAAATGCTGGCACTCCAGTGTAGTTTGAGCGGCTGCTGTGCTATGAAGGCATACTATCCTTTGAAACAGCCATGGAATTGAGGTCCCAGTTACCCATCTCTGGTGCAGAACTGGTGAGTGCCCATGTGGAATTCAAAGAACAAAAAAAATAGGGAAGGCACTCTATATCCCCCTACATTAAAAGATAGATGTTAGTAGAAAATAATTCTTTCATCCACCCCTTGTTTTCCCCTACAATTTGTATGTATCTGTGAACATCTATTTTCATTTTCCCCAGATGTCTCCACCTCTACCTCCTTCCTCCTCATTTGTCTCCTTCTAGTCTTCTTACAAGGCCCTGTTATTTAGTCCCCACCTGGGAACTTCTCTAGCTAGCTCCCTCACTGCTATTATGCCTTGTCATTCTCACCTTTTTTGTTTTCTAGATTCTCTTTATCTTGCTATTTATCACTTCTTCTTCTACAGCCTCTCACTTTTTCTTTCCCTGCATATATAACTTATTTTCCCGCCTCTCTACACTGACTTTCCTTATTTCTCTTTTAGATATTTCCTGGAGAGGACCCAAGGATGAAACGTCGATTCTAACTAGATTTTCAGGATGCATTTAATATTGCCATTTGTTTTGTTTTCAGACCACATGCTGATGCAGCATCTTGTTTTTTGTTCTTATTATATATATATATATATATATATATATATATATATATATATATATATATATATATATATATATAACACACACACACACACACACACACACACACACACACACACACACACACACACTGCATCTGCTAAATGAAGAGGCAAAATATGGATTGCAGTGTGGAAATGTTTTATTAAATATAGCCCACCATTATTCAGATTGCCACAGAGGTTTCTGTAGTGTAAAACAAATTACAGAGTGCCTTCCCTATTTTACTATTTTGGATGTTTTTTTTTTGGGTATAGCACATTAGCACGGTAGCACGAGCACCATATTTTGGTGCAGGTCTCCTTTTGTGTGCTGCATTGGCATGCAAAGAATCAGGGAGGGGCTGTGGACATGGCCTACCTAGACTTTAGCAAGGCATTTGACACAGTCCCACACAAAAAATTAATATACAAATTAGCCAGCCTGGGAGTGGGTCCCAAGTTGGTAGCCTGGGTAAAGAATTGGCTGGAGAATAGGACACAGAGAGTAATAGTAAATGGAGTCCACTCTGAAGAAAGGGGGGTTACTAGTGGGGTACCGCAGGGTTCAGTACTAGGACTGGTCCTCTTCAAAGTCTTTATAAGCGACATTGCAGATGGACTGGAAGGAAAAGTATGTCTCTTTGCAGATGACACAAAGATCTGCAACAGAGTTGATACACAAGGTGGGGTGGAAAGGATGAGAAGGGACTTGGCAAGGTTGGAGGAATAGTCAAATATATGGCAGCTTAGATTCAGTGCTAAGAAGTGCAAGGTAATGCAACTGGGAAACAAAAACCCAGGCGAAGAGTACACAATGGAGGAGAGATACTAACAACAAAAATGGAAGAGGATCTGGGGGTAGTCATATCAGATGACATAAAGGTGGGCAAGCAATGTGAGAGGGAAGTAAGGAGGGCTGGGGGGATACTGGGATGCATAGGGAGAGGCATCACCAGTAGAAAACACAAAGTTGTTATCCCTCTGTACAGACAGCTGGTGAGACCCCATCTGGAGTACTGAATGCAGTTCTGGAGACCCAATCTCCTCAAAGACAAACAGGATGGAGACAGTCCAGAAGAGGGCAACTACAATGGTGCAGGGTCTGCACCACAAGACACATAAAGAGAGACTTAAGGAGCTTAATATGTATAGCCTCGAGGAAAGGAGGAGGGGACATGAGAAAACTTTCAAATACCTCAAGGAATCAACAAAGTCCAAGGGTAGCATCTTTCAGAAAAAGGTGTGCAAGAATAAGAGGGCACTATTGAAGATGGGGGCAGCTCAGAGGTAATGTAAGGAAGTATTTTTCATGGAGAGGGTTGTGGATGCATGGAATGGCCTTCCAGAGGAGGTTGTGGAGTCAAAAACAGTGGTGGAATTCAGGCATGCATGGGACAGTCGTAAGGCAATTCTAGGGGGTGGGGGTAGGAAGAAGTAGGCTGCTGGTTAACTAGGATCTGCAGCTTATCCATTAGGTAGGGAAATGGGCAGACTGGGTGGGCCAAGCGGTCCTTATCTGTCGTCAAATTCTATGTTTCTATGAAACTTCATAAGAGTAGTGGAATTTTTTATTGAATAAAAACCAAAAACAGTAATGTAATACATTTCAAACAACCAAAACAAAAACAAAAGACTTACAAATAAAAACAAAATAAAAAATTTGTAAGCAACCATTGCCCTAAAAATCAAAAACAAATAGGAACAAAGCATATGCTCAGAGTCATGGCTTACATTTTCAGACAATAAATAAAGTAAGGCAGAGCACTCGTTTATGAAAAAACACTGACTTCAGGGCACTCAGGGACCTGCCCTCTATTAGAAAATAGTTCTGACATCCCCTCCACCTCCAGTCTGGGTATGTTCAAAACCAGACTACGCCTCCAACTCGCTGCCTCCAGCTCCTGTGACTGCCACCCCTAACTGTCCCCCCTCTTCCCCAATCTATAACCTTGTATCTGGCCTGCTCTCCCCACTGTGCACTTATCCTCTCTCTTCCTTTCCCCTACCCCTCCTGCTAGTACCTCTCTCTGTAGTCCTTTGACAATGTCTTCGTGCTGCTCTAGTCTCTTCCTTGTGTGCGTGTCCCCCTATATTCTCAGCTATCCTCCTTTCCCCTAGCTGCCCTCTCTGGGCCTTCCCATGTTATTCCACCTGGTTGCAACATAACTGTGGCTACTGATTTGTTTATTTGATTGCTGTAAATTGTTGTAGCCCTGCTTATTTTCATGTATGTACTATCTCTGACGTAGAATCTTTGTGAAAGAGCCTCAGCTCAAAGGTACTTGTAATCCTAGACTTTAAATAAATAAATAAGAAAATGCTTTTTATATATATATATATATATATATATATATATATATATATATATATATATATATATATATATATATATATATATATATATATATAGAACCAGGAGAGGGGACATTACACTGAAAGCTAGTTTACAGGTGTGAACTGGGAGCACGAGGAAGTTAAGTGACTTGCTCCGGCTCACACAGTATGTAAGTGGGGACTGTGGGATTGAAACCCAGGCCTCAAGATTTGCAGCTCAGAGACGTAAACCACTGTGCTATACTGCCTCATTATATTTTGTACCCTTTATAGTACTCTGCAGTCAACACCAGTGGGTATTCCTCGTCCATCCTATAGGTTGATGCACGATCCAATCAAATCAAAGGTGGGCGAGGACATCCCTCTACCCTCATCAGAATATCTCCAGTTCACTTCGTGCATCATGATAGGTTGGTCACGTCCTCACTGTTCCCAACAGTCTTAAATCAACTCCAACAACTGTACAGGTACTAAGAATTTTTTCCTTTACTTTTAATATATTTAACAAGCAGCCTGGGAGATAGCAAGATCAGCTACTAACTGCATGCAGTTCTATCTATGAAGCGTCTAATTCTTTTATCGGGTATTTACAACTGTAAACAGAGCAGGGCTAGAAAGCAGTCCTAACAAATATTGCCTGGGGATCAGGACCCCCTCCTGTAGCGGGTCCAGAACACACAACGGCTGCACACCCATGCCGATCTGATCAGGGCTAGGGTCCCTCCCATAGTGACCCCTGACTAAGTGGGACAGCAATCCACCTAACTGTGCGACTGCTACTCCCCCCTCCAGGTGCAGACGAACAGCCTAACTGCACAACAGCAGTAACTACCTCATGGAAGACTCTCTGGGCAGGAATCTCCTCTGGTAGCAATCCCTGCCCAGAGCACTAGCACAACACAACTCTCAAGGTTCTAAACCTGCCCTTTCTCGTCTGGCTAGTCGATCCTTGAGGCACCTCCAGCAGCAGCCTCCCAAACATCTAGCCCTTTCACTCGCAGGGCTCAACAGAAATGCTCCCACCTCCCTCTCCACTCAGTGCAGTGAGCTGACGGAGCCACGATCAGGCAAGCAGGCAACAGCCTACCTTTCCTCCACATATCTGAGGAGGTGCAGTGCCATTCATTCCCCTTCTCGACAGGCTGGGCACTGTCCAGGCCCTCCATTCTCCAGCAAACGGTACGCACCTCACACCCTGTTGATATCCTTTGTTCTTGAGGGGGTCATAAAACAAATCCCCATCCCCCTGAGACAGCATTCGGCCCTGCATTTACTTGCTCTGCAGCTTGGGCAGACAAGCCCCATGATGCTCAGCGGCTCCTTCTCACACCCGCAGATCTTGCTCGTAATATCGCGGGACTTCGGTGGCCATCTTCCCACATACAGCAATCCCAAGCTACGTGAGCTCTCCCGAGATCTCACAACCGCCATCTTGCCTGGGTCTTCCACACAGTACTTTCCCTTGTGCCAGTCTTTTTTCCAAATGAGAACAGCAGCAACATTATAACAGACAGCTGTAACTTAATTATGTGGCCTGCTGCATTAGGAGGTCCTTTCTTAATACAATCATTTCTCGATTCCCCCAGATCCCTACACATCATGAGGAAATGCAGGGAGTGTGGAGTGTCCTTCACACCAATAGAAGAGGACGACCAAAGATGTGTGGTATGTATTCTTAGTGCGCATAGGGGTGCAGCACAGATGGAAGATGAGGACTCCATTGTGGAATCCCACCCCCCACCGACCACCCCTATTGCACTGGATGCCAACCAGGCTCAGTTACTGTTCCAGCTTCTGGAACGCATGAAAGCAGGTGACCCCATTGCCACAGCAGAACAGAAAGTCACCGATCAGGAACCCACAAAGAAACGACCCGGGCTGGATACGGACAGCATCACGTCCAACACCAAGACCGACCCTGATGAGGGTACTTCGGACAAGTCAACCTGAATGTGCCACGGGGAGAACATTGACGAGCTGATCATAATGGTATGGGCATCACTCAAAATATCAAAGCAGCCCACACAGCCCTCCACGTCAGAGGACCCCTTAGTCTCTATGGGCAAGCCAGAAGAAAAAGTCCACTTCCCCTCCTGTAAGGCCCTCGACACACTGCTTGCCAAGGAATACGAGGCACTAGACCCAACCAGAATGCCTGAAAAGAGCACAGTAAACAGGTGGTACCCCATTAGCCAGGAAAAAAGTAGCTACTGGGATAAACCTCCTAAGGTGGACCAACCTGTCTCAGAGCTGTCCAAACACTACCATTCCAATTGAAAGTATGGCAGCACTCAAAGACCCGATGGATAAGAAAGTGGAGGAACTCCTCCAGAAAATTCACGAAGCGGCTGGCATGACGCGCTCGGCAGACACCGCCATGTGGTTCACCCGTAGAGCTCTCCACAGATGGCTACACATACTCACCGAGAATGTCCCCAAAGACTCCCAAGTGGACACATCAGAGTGTGCCATCCAGGCAGTGAAATATATCATGGATGCATTATCCAACATTTTCAGATTTGGGCCTCGGACCACAGTGCTCACCAATAGAGCCAGAAGAGCCCTGTGGCTAAAACTATGGCAGGCGGACAATGAGTCCAAAACTGCCCTTCTTAAACTACCCTTCAAAGAGGGTAGCCTTTTCGGAGAAGGTCTAACCCCATACCTCAAACAAAGAGGGGGGAGAGAACAGGCACAGGGAGACAAGGACGTCTACCTCCCCACAGACAGAACTTTTCATCCCAAAAGCAAGTTTTTCAAACACAATTTGACAATTCCCAGACCACAAAGCAGTGGCCTCAAAGACCCCGCTTCCAGCACAAGGCATACAATAACAGGGCAAGAGGCAATACAGGGGGCCAGTACTCCAATGGAGGTCAAAAACCAAATTTCAAGCTCCAGGGTAACAAGAAATGAAGGCAAGCGGGCCCACACAAACTTACCACTGGCAGGGAGACTCAGGTGGTTTGCACAACAATGGGCCCAGACAACTGTGACAGAAATGGTAAGGAAAGAGTTAATGGCTTGAATTCTCTAGCTGGTGTTTTTTTAGTAGTTTGGAAAAAAAACACACACACAGGCTAAAATCCAAATTCCAGCAGCATCCACAAGCTGGAATTTGCAGTCCTCCCTAGCTGCTAGATAAGAGTTGGGTCATAAATCTCGAGTGGATATCTCCACACACACCTGCAGACACATACACAGGGCAGTTTGAACGGATTGGGTCATTCAAATATGAACTGAAGGTTAAATGGAATATAATTGGGAGGGCCCCTATTTTCTTGATGCGGGACCAAGTTCTCAAGGCAAGACTACCATTTGCCGTAGAACCTGTATGTGGTTTGTACTTTGAAGTTCTGCAGCACTAACAAACTACCACATCACAGTGACAGCTTGTCATCCTGACTTCACTTTCATGGCAGTGGTTATAGCAATCAGGATGGTGGAAAGCACAGTAACACTAGTTCAAAAAATAACAGAATCATAAAAATAATTTTATGCCTAAAAAAGCAAAATGTCTCTCCCTTAAGGTCCTAGCCTGCTAAAAAAATGACATATGCAGAGGGGATCTTATGTGATAAATAAGGTATTTCTATATGCATGCTATCTATCCCACTAATGAGGTTTCCACTGTTTATCACTTATGTATTTGTATGTGCTTTCTACACCACTCATAAGGGTCCCACTGTGTATCATTTATATGTAATCTGTAACATACATACAAATGTGTGTGTGTGTGTGTGTGTGTGTGTGTGTGTGTGTGTGGTGAGAGAGACAGAGATACTGTGTGTGTGTGTGTATATATATATTTTTTTTTAATTTCCATGAACTTGCATCCTCATTCATACAGGTCCCATTAGAAATGGAATAGAGGAGTTATTGCAAAACTCATTTTTGATGTCAACCTGCTTTCCCTGACACACTGCGTAACACCATCAGGCCATGGCATGCATGTGAACCGATTGTGAGATAAAGCTCTCCAGACCAGCACAATGTGTCCACCATGTGACAGAACACTGCACCATACCTTCCCAGGCTCCGCGCAATGATATGTTCCACCAATCCTTGTGCTGCCCAGCCAGCTCCCAGAGCTAACCTCTGAACCTGAGTTGCTGGGACGGAAACACAGCATGCTACCCGCTGGCCTAACAGCTGTCCCTGCACACAACATTTCTCCATAACTTTTAGGTGATTCTAGCAACGAATGACAATATGTAATCAATAACCCTGGCAAAAATGCATACAGTGTAATTATTTATTTAACAGGTTTATTTTTCAACAGGTCTACACACTATTATATTCCACTTTTCTGGGCACAATTACTTTATTTTTCTTAAAAATGATAGTTAAATT
Source organism: Neoceratodus forsteri (assembly GCA_016271365.2). Classification (NCBI taxonomy): domain Eukaryota; kingdom Metazoa; phylum Chordata; order Ceratodontiformes; family Ceratodontidae; genus Neoceratodus; species Neoceratodus forsteri. Next base: position 67,092,420 of record JADMNL010000035.1, read on the forward strand.
CATTTTACCAGTTATTCATTTCAGATGGTATCTCTATACCTTAAAGGCACAAATAGGTTTGTACAAAGTGAGGTATGGACTTAACAGGTCTGTGCTATTGACAAGGTTTTGTTTAAGTTGGCCCTAGTGTAATAATGTAAGACTGAAAATTGTATTAGGCTGTAGTGCAGGTTGAGCAAATATCACCATGCCTGATGTGCTGTGCCACCGCCTCTGGCAATGGGAGCTGTGGTAGATAATTGACTGTTCATTTCTGTTGCAGATTGCAGCCATTTCATTAGCTAATGTATGATGTTATAGCAATGATAACATCACATTCTGAGCATATAAGGGGTTTAGGATATAAAAAGAGGGGAAGGGAAGAAGATTCTATGGAAAAACAGAAATATTAATAAAATATCAACAAGAAGAGTGAATTCTGGCAACACAGAAAGTTCTTATGATAGATCAAAGTTCTGTGTAAAATCTCGCGCCGCGAGAATTCTAGGGCTTTGATAATTGGTCACTGATAGTAGGTGTTCAGTCTGATTGGGACAATTAAATACATACACGCTAGTTGGTTAGTGATTCAAAGGGGAATAGGCATTACCTATTCCCAGGAGAATATATAAGAGGCTGAAAGACAATGAAGTGTCCTCTCTTGCTTTGGGAAGCTGGAAGAGGAAACATAAGTTTGGATCCTACCCTTGTAGCTATGTCCGTGGGAGCTGCCAGTAAGAATAGGGCACAGTGTCTCTTGTAAGGACAGGAAAGGGTAAGTTAGTACTAGCATATTTCAGTAATAGTCTTCTTCTTTTGCCATCTGTTATTTAAAAACATTTGTTTACTTTTCCTGTATCAGTGTTATTCTCTTGTGTTGTAAATATATATCCTGTAAATGCTCAGCGCACTTTCTGTTAAGTAAAAGCTATTTATTTGCTCAACAGTTGTGACTGTGATGTCATTTTTCTAAGGTAATATTTGGTTTCCACTGGCTGAGGTAAACTCTGTGTAGCATCCGCCACCTGAGAGAGACACACACTACCAGACTTTAACTTGTGCAATTGCACGCCTGATTATTCAAGTCTGTAAGCTTGAAAGAGGTGCCAGAAGAGAGTCCGGCTGGTGGCAGCGAATACCCGAGGACAGACACCTCTCTAAAAGCTGTTTCAGCCCAGAGGGAGAGAAGGGTTGTCACATATTGGTTGGCAGTGGTGGGGTGATGATAGCGGACTGCGTAGCACACTGAGATACAGAGTTTGCCAGTGGAACAGTTACCTTAGCGTTGCAAAACTGGATATACAGGGGAATACATTTGTACAACAGTTTTATTTGTTTCTAGTTAGCAAAGTGTAGTGTAGCAGTAGAGAATGAGCTCCACGGAGTATGACTCACTTACTGTGCCACAGCTTTGTGAAAGGTGCCAGGAAAAGGGGATTCAGCTTGAGGGTTCTAAAACAGAAGAAAAAGGCAGACCTCATAGCTGCCCTCTTAGCACATGATCTGAAGCAGACAGTCTCTGGGGGTGAGTCAGTAACTGATGTAGCAGACCCCCCAAACCAGCTTGAGGCACTGCGACTGCAGCTGTTGCTGCAAGAGAAGGCACTGGAGGTGAAAAGACTGGATGCTGAAGCAGAAGCAAGAAGGTTGGATGCAGAAACAAAACGACAGGAAGTAGAGACCAAAAGACTGGAAGCAGAGGAAAAACTGGAAGAAAAAAAGACTGGCAGACAGAGAGAAAGAATGTGAAGAAAGAGAAAAAAGAACGACAGCATGAAAAGGAGATGATGACCCTGCGCAGTCAGCAAACCATGAGTAATGGTGGAGTGAGTTTACCTCATGAAGCCAAAATTAATTCTAAATTGTTCCCTCAGTTTAAAGAGTGAGATGACCTTGATTTATTTTTAAGGTCATTTGAGAGAGTACGCAACCAATTAAAATTGACTAAGGCTTCCTGGTCAACTTATCTCACACCCTTACTTACGGGGGGAGCTTTGCATGCATTTGCTAAAATGAGTAATGAAGACTATGCTGATTAGAATAAAGTTAAAACAGTGTTGTTGAAACGTTTTGAATTAACTCCTGAGGCTTATAGAAGGAAATTTAGCGAGTTAAAGAAAAGCCCACAAGACAGTTATGCAGAACTGCAGGTTCAACTGCGTACTTACCTTGATAGGTGGATGGAGGGGGCTAAAGCAACCACTGTGGAACTGATTAAAGATGTATTGGTGAGAGAACAATTCCTTAAAATTGTACCCAAGGACATGCGTGTAAGGCTCCTAGACAGGGCATGCACCGCCTCAGAGGTGGCAGGAAGAAGCGCTGACGTGCATCTGTCTAGCTGGCCATACACACAGCATAAGTCTTATGGTGGGGGGGTAGCACATGTTTATAAGGGATCCCATGGGGGGGGCAGCCCAAAGGAAACCAGCCTGCACCTGAGCCCAAAGTAAAGCCCTCTGGTTCTAAGGGGACTCAAGAAATAGGACCCAAGAGATGTCATATTTGCAAACAAGTGGGACACTTGAGATATAACTGCCCTCGGAAACTAGTTAAGGGGCAAAGGTATGGGGGAGTGGGTGACCAAAAGAGCACTGGTGTGTTTGTAGGGTGTGTCCAGAAGGAAGGACCACTCTGCTCTGATGAGAATCCGCATCCCATTACAGTTAATGGAATAGTAACGCAGGGACTGCGGGACACAGGTGCTGAAATCTCCCTGGTAAGGTAGGATCTCATCCGGGCAGAGCAGATGGTGCTTGGGAAATATTCCAGGGTCCGGGCATTCACAGGGCCACCAGTCCAATTACCAATGGCTAGAGTCTTCCTGAGCTGGGAACGGGGCCATGGAGAAAAGGAGGTGGGGGTTGTAGAGGACCTACCTGTAAATATGATTGCAGGGAAGGATTTGGACCCCAGGAAAAAACTGGTGTGTGTTGTAACTCGTAGTCAGGCACAAGGGCAGCTTCTGAGGGTGAAGAGGGGTGACTTGGGTGGTCCAGCCACACCTCAGCAGCTGAGGAGGTGTCTAGCACAGGGAGGGGCTGGCTAGAAGCAGCAGTCCAGAACCCCGGTCACAAATACAGAGGAGCCACAGGACTTCCTTCTGAAGGGGCACTGGGAAGGGTCAGATGAGGGCAGCTGAGTGCTGCACAGCGAACTGACCCTACCTTGCAAAAACTGAGGGAAATAGCTCATAGGACTGAAGGTCCTCGGGGGGGGTAAAAAGTCAATTTACTAGGACAATGGGCTGTTGTACAGAGAATGTACAACAGAGGAAGGGCTAGACGGTGAGGTACTCCAGCAGCTGGTAGTCCCTAAGGTTCACCATCAGCAGCTTTTGGCCCTTGCCCATGATATCCCATTCTCAGGGCACTTTGGGGTAAGGTGCATGAAAAAGCGGCTGACCAACAATATCTTCTGGCCTGGTATTGGCAAGGATGTGGCAAATTATTGCAGAACTTGTCCACAGTGCCAGTGGGTGGGGAAAATGGGGGACAAGGCCAAGGCAGCTTTTGTGCCCCTGCCCATTATTGATGAACCCTTCAAGAGGGTAGCTGTGGACATAGTGGGGCCATTGAGGATCCCAAGTCGCACTGGCAAGCGGTATATCCTGGTAGTTGTCGACTATGCCACCAGATACCCAGAGGCAGTGGCCCTAACCTCCTCTGAGGCAGAACCAGTGGCAGATGTACTATTGGGAATATTTAGCCGGGTGGGCTTTCCCCAGGAGATGCTGTCAGACCGGGGTGCCAGTTTTATGTCAGGGTTAATGAGTAGTTTGTGGGAGAAGTGTGGGGTAAAACAGCTCAAAACCTCCCCATACCATCCCCCAAGCTAATGGTCTGGTGGAGCAATTTAATTCAACCCTAAGACCATGCTAAGGACTTTTGCTGACCAGCATAAGAGACTGGGACAAATATTGCCTCATCTCTTGTTTGCATACAGGAAGTCCCACAGAGTCCACAGGGTTCTCACCTTTCGAGCTCCTGTTTGGTCATGAGGTGCAGGGGCCACTAGATTTGATTCAGGATGAATGGGAGGGTGACCATGCCTCCCAAAGGGAGTCTGTTGTGGAGTATGTCCTGAACTCGGGACCCATGTAAGGAGCTCATGGGGCTTGCTGAGCATGTGCGCACTGCACAACAACAGCGCAGAAAGTCTAGTATACTGTGGGTCTTGTAGCAGAGAATATGAGGTGGGAGCAGCGAAAGATGGCACTATTCCTATCCGACAGAACAAATTACAGGCAGCATGGGAGGGCCATTCTCCATTGTCCAAAAGGTTAGTGATGTCAATTACATGATAGAGCTACCGGACAGGAGATGCAAATGAAAGGTGTATCATGTTAACATGCTGAAGCCCTACTATAACAGGGAGGAAATGGTCCTCGTGGTATGCAGTGCCCCAGAGGAGGAAACTGAGATAGATCCACTGGTGGACCTACTTGGGGAGGCCAGGGCTGCATCCTCTGTGGACAACCTTACCCTCTCGGAACAGCTGACGCCAGCCCAGGTGCAAGAAATTAGGGGTGTGCTGAGAGAATTTGAGGACATGTTCACAGGGGAAACTGGGGTACACCACTATGGCAGAGCACCATGTGGATACAGGGACCCAGGTTCCCCTGAAACAGTCCCCCTACAGGGTACCGGAGCACATTAAGCAGACTGTGAAAGAGAAGCTCAAGGAGATGCTGGAACTTGGAGTAATCCTGGAATCTATTAGCCCTTGGGCATCACCTGTGGTACCGATCCCCAAAAGGGATGGCACCACGATTCTGTGTTGACTACCAGAGGCTTAACAGCTGCACACAGTCTGACGCTTATCCCATGCCCAGAACAGATGAGACCCTGGAGCGACTGGGGGGAGCCAAGTATTTGACCGCAGTAGACCCAACAAAGGGCTATTGGTAGGTACCTCTGACCCATGCAACCAGGGAGAGATCAGCTTTTGTTACTCCATTTGGTTTATATGAATTCAAGGTAATGCCATTTGGAATGAAGAATGCAACTGCAACCTTTCAAAGGCTTGTGGATCGCATTCTGTCTGGGGTAGGAGAGTTTGCATTGGCTTATATGAATGATATAGCCATATACAGCCAGACTTGGGATGAGCACATCAAGAATGTACAGGATGTGTTCCACAGATTAAAGAATGCAGGTCTGACTGTTAAGGCAGAAAAGTGCCAGATAGGTATGGCATAAGTGTCCTACCTTGGGCACCGGGTGGTAGTGACACATCCGCCCAGAGCCTGCCAAGGTTGATGCCATCCTGGCCTGGCCTACTCCTACCACAAAGAAACAGGTCAGGGCATTTCTAGGGACAGCAGGGTACTACCGAAGGTTTGTTCCCCAGTATAGTGACCTGGCTAAGCCCCTGACAGACTTAACCAAGAAGGGAAAGCCAGATACAGTGAAGTGGTCAGAAGGCTGGGAGGTTGCTTTGCAGGAGCTAAAGAAGGCCTTAAGCGGCCCAGTTGTATTGGCTAGCCCTAATTATAGTTTAAAGTTTATGGTCCATGTGGATGCCTCAGATGATGGGCTGGGGTCTGTGCTGAGCCAAGTTACCCAGCAGGGGGAGGAGCACCCAGCTGTGTACCTCAGCTGGAGGCTTCTGCCCAGAGAGGAGGCATACGCCACAATTGAGAAGGAATGCTTGGGAATAGTGTGGGCCCTTCAGAAGCCACAGCCTCACGATATAAGAGAGAATTTACTGTGGTCACAGATCACAATCCCTGATTTGGCTTCATAGGTCAATGGGCAAAATGGAAACACTACGCTGGAGTTTGGTACTGCAGGCATACAACATGACCATCCAGCATCGCAGTGGCAAACAAAATGCAAATGCGGATGGGCTATCTAGACAGGGCTAATGGCCTGGCTGGATACTTAGCTGCATGAATGGCTGTGTCACTTGAGGTGGCCCAAGGGACACGCCTTCATTATCGGGGGGGGATGTGACAGAAATGGTAAGGAAAGAGTTGATGGTTTGAATCCTCTAGCTGGTGTTTTTTTAGCAGTTTGGAAAAAAAACACAGGCTAAAATCCAAATTCCAGCAGCATCCACAAGCTGGCATTTGCAGTCCTCCCTAGCTGCTAGATAAGAGCTGGGTCATAAATCTCGAGTGGATATCTCCACACACACCTGCAGACACATACACAGGGCAGTTTGAATGGATTGGGTCATTCAAATATGAACTGAAGGTTAAAATGGAATATAATTGGTCACTGATAGGTGTTCAGTCTGTTTGGGACAATTAAATACATACATGTTAGATGGTTGGTGCATTCAAAGGGGGAATAGGCATTACCTATTCCCAGGAGGATATACAAGAGGCTGAAAGACAATGGTGTCCTCTCTTGCCTTGGAAGCTGGAAGGGGGAAACATAAGTTTGGAGCCTACCCTTGTAGCTATGTCCGTGGGAGCTGCCAGTTAGAATAGGGCACAGTGTCTCTTGTAAGGACAGGAAAGGGTAAGTTAGTACTAGCATATTTCAGTAATAGTCTTCTTTTGCCATCTGTTATTTAAAAACATTTGTTTACTTTTCCTGTATCAGTGTTATTCTCTTGTGTTGTAAATATATATCCTGTAAATGCTCAGTACACTTTCTGTTAAGTAAAAAGCTATTTATTTGCTCAACAGTTGTGACTGTGATGTCATTTTTCTAAGGTAATATTTGGGTTCCACTGGCTGAGGTAAACTCTGTAGCATCCACCCCCCGAGAGAGACACACTACCAGACTTTAACTTGTACAATTGCACACCTGATTATTCAAGTTTGTAAACTTGAAAGAGGTGCCGGAAGAGAGTCCGGCTGGTGGCAGCAAATACCCCGAGGACAGACACCTCTCTAAAAGCTGTTTCAGCCCAGAGGGAGAGGTGGGTTGTAACAACAACAACAACAAACAAATGGGTGCTGGAAGTGGTTACCAAGGGCTATGCAATTGAATTCAGCAGCAAGCCGATGAGACACAGACCATTTTTATCACCTATGCCGAGGGACCCGCTCAAGGTGCAAGCGATAAAGAATGCAATACAGGAATTACTCAGCAATGGGGCTATCACGCAAGTTCCCACAGAGGAACAGGACACAGGGGTCTACTCCTTGTTCTTTGTCGTCCCAAAGAAGATGGGCGGGATGCGCCCCGTACTAGACCTCAAGTATCTAAACCAGACAGTGACTTACAAGAAATTCAAAATGGAGACCCTCCGGTCCACACTGGCTTCCATTCAACTGGGGGACTAATTGACCTCAATAGATCTCAAGGATGCCTATCCCCATCCGGCCATCACACCACTGTTACCTCAGATTCAACATCCAAGGGCAACATTTCCAATACACGTGCCTACCTTTCGGCCTGGCATCTGCCCCCAGAATCTTCATCAAGACCCTGGTAGTTCTCGCAGCACATCTCAGGAAACAAGGAGTCTACATAATACCATGCTTGGATGACTGGCTGATAAGGGCAAGAACAGTGGAGCAGGCCCTACGAAGCACACAACTAGCGATCAGCTGCTTGCAACAACACAGATGGATAATAAACAAGGCCAAGAGCCAGTTGATTCCTGCCCAGTCCATTACTCACCTGGGCACAGTAATACATACAAAAAACAACAGGGTAACCCCAACACTTGACAAAGTTCAGAACATCCAAACACTGGTGTCGGGCCTAATCAGCAGACCAAACAGGGCTGTATGGGACTACCTCCAGGTACTGGGCATCATGGCAGCACTAATCGACATGGTTCCATGGTCCACATGCGCACACTCCAAAGGTTCCTAATAGACTCATGGCACCAGACGATCCAAAACTTCAAATTCTGGGTCACTCCTCCACCCCAGGTGTTAGCCAGACTACGATGGTGGACTCTGAAACAGCACTTACTGCATGGCACAACACTGACACAAGTAACAGCAGAAGTAATCACCACAGACACCAGTCTATCGGGTTGGGGGGCAACATACAACAATCATGTGACCCAAGGCCTGTGGACTCAGAAGGAGTCCTCACTACCCATCAATATATTAGAAATGAGAGCTGTTCACCTGGCCCTACTCTTCTTCGCACCCCTCCTCACCAACAGGCCAGTCCTAGTCCGGTGCGACAACCAAGTGACAGTAGCATACATAAACAAACAAGGAGGTACAAGGAGCAAGGCAATGATAAAGGAGTCACTACAACTATTCCGCTGGGCAGAATGGAACCTACTGTCACTAACCACAATATATCTAGCAAGAGAGGCCAACACGGAGACGGACTGGCTAAGCAGGGTCACCATCAGCCAGTCAGAGTGGAGACTCCACAGGTCCATTTTACAGAGACTACTGTCCAGATGGGGGCTCTTGCAAGTCGATCTAATGGTGTCACGGACAAACACGCAACTGCCCAACTACCACTCCAGGTTCTCAGACCCCCAGGCCCAGGAGATCGATATGCTGTCAGTCCCTTGGGACTTCACATGAGCCTACCTATTTCCACCGCTGCCAATGATACCAAAAGTGCTCCACAAGATTCGACGCACAGGAGCGTCAATGGTCCTGGTGTCCCCCAACTGGCCAAGACTGTCATGGTACTGACTCATCCAAGCCATGTCAGTGAGCCCCCCGATGATTCTACCATGTTGGCCAGACCTACTGTCACAGGGATCAGTTCTTCACCCGAACCCAGCCAGCCTGAATCTGACGGCATGGCTATTGAAAGGAACAGACTGTTAAACCAGGGCTACCACACCAGGGTCATGAATCACCTGCTACAATCCGGGAGACAGTCTACAAATAAGACTTACCTCAGACAATGGCAAATCTTCCACAAATGGTGCAGGGAAATTGGCACCTCACCCTCAGTGGCGGGGTTACCACAAATTCTGGACTTCCTGAATGAAGGGGCGAACAAGGGTCTAAGTCCAGCCTCACTCAGAGTGCAGGCATCAGTTATATCTTCCATTAGAGGCCCACTACCGGGAATAGGTCACATTGGTTCACACCCAGACACCATCCAACTGCTTAAGGCAGTTGCATTAACATCACCAAGGGTGAGGCAGAGATGACCACCATGGCAACTTAATACAGTGCTAGATGCACTACAGTTACCCACCCTACAGCAAGAGTCTTTGCACTGGTGCACTATTCAGACAGCCTTCCTTGTGGCAATTTGTTCTGCCAGGAGAATACGAGAGATTCAGGCCCTCTCAGGCAGGAAACCTTTTATCACCTTTCATAGCGATAGGGTCATTCTGATAACAGTATCATCCTTTCTGCCCAAGGTGGCATCATAGTACCACAAGGACCAGGATGTCCTTTTGCCCTACTTAACTCCGAGTAACCCCCAAGACACATGGACCCACCACCCCCTAGATGTGGGCTGCCAGTTGGAAAAGTATCTCAGTATCACTAGGGATATTCGGAAGTCAGACAGGTTATTCATCCTAACCAAAGGGCACAGAGTAGGGCAGGCAGCCTTTAAAGACACCATAGCCAGATGGATCAAGCAGACCATTAACGAGGCCTATAGGGCAGTGGGGCAGATGCCACCAGAAGGCCTCAAAGCACACTCTACCAGGACAGTAGCAACATCCTGGGCAGAAAGGGAAAACATGTCTACACAAGACATTTGTTCAGCGGCTACCAGGTCATCAATACACACCTTCACTAAGCATTACGGGCTAGACATAGCATCTGTCGAAAGGACCGTATTTGCCAAGATGGTACTGGAGGCAGGGGACCTACAGGATTAGACCTGAACTAATCTGCCTTCTCCTTACCCACCCCAGAGTATTCACTCTGATGGTACACTGCTACTAAGGTTCCACTGGTGTTGACTGCAGAGTACTATAAAGGGTACGAAATATAATGGGATTTACTCACCTGGTAAAGGTGATTATCTGAGTACCCTTTATAGTACTCCGCAGGCCCACCTGGGATGGCAGATTACCCTTAGGTCGGGTCAGCATTAAGAGCTACCCCCATATGATATACTGGGACAGGTGAAACTAACACCAGCGTCACTAATGATTTTATGTGAAGATATGATGAAAAAGACTGTAACTGTCCATGTCAAACTGTATAACTATTTTTGCTCATGAGGAATTTACTACAATAAATGTGATGGGTGAAAGGTAAAATCTGACTTAAGTGTTCCATCCCATAATATAGTATAAGTAATGGCTCCCAGGCAATAATCACAGGATCCAGTGCACTAGGAAGCACATCTTCTCGATGGGCCTGCCTTGGGCTGGGAGTATATTTCTGGCTTGTATTTTTTTCTTCCTTTCTCTCTCACTATATAGCTATGGAAGACTCACACTGGAGATATTCTGATGAGGGTAGAGGGATGTCCTCACCCACCTTTGATTTGATTGGGTTGGATTGTGCATCAACCTATAGGATGGATGAGGAATACCCACTGGTGTTGACTGCAGAGTACTATAAAGGGTACTCAGATAATCACCTTTAAAAGGTGAGTAAATCCCATTTTCCTGACACTGCTTGAAAAATGGCAAACTCATTACATGCACAAGTTTACAGACACTTGGTCTCCATGTTACTAGTGCACGAGCACTGGGAGTGCACCATGGGAGTTTCAGCTCTGATGGTAAATATTTAAAATATCAGAAACAACTACACAACAGCTCTTTTAAACTGAATCAGTACTTGTGCTTTCTCATTTCAATAATAAAGTTGTCTGCTTGTGTACTTTTCCAGTGGGGCACAAAAATTAGCTATAAACCAACTGTGTCCCTTTAATAGAATGGAGTGAAAAATTGAAAAACTGGTGAAGTCATGAGCATGTATAGAAACTGCACAACACACGTCTGTAACCCAATTATTTGTGGGAGTTTTTTAGCCACATTTTCAACATAGGTATTTTGGGACCTCCTCTCATGAACAGTGGTGCTGTGATTTTGTTAATGTGTCCCAAAAGGTGATTTCCCACAACAACCACGCCATTGTGCGCCACAGCTGCGGAAACGCAATTTGGGCAGGCTGTGAAAAATGACAGCTGTACTGTTGATAAGGAGGTGTGGAAAAATGCCACTGTTGAAAATTTGGCGTGAAATTATTGCAAATTTGTGAAGTTACAAGGGTGCGTGGAAACTGTGCAATGCACGCTTGCAACAGTCATTTTATGGACTTTCGGCACCAAATTTTCAGCACAGGCATTTTAGGACCTCTGCTAATAAACAGTGTCACTGTCATTTTCATAATGTGGCTCGAACATGGATTTCCTACAGAGACTGCGCTATTCTGCGCCGGAACTGCGAAAACACATTTCGGCCAGGATGTGAAAAATGAAAGCTGTACTGCTCATAAAAAGATGCAGAACAATGGCAATGTTGAAAATCTGAAGTGAAAATATTATAGATTTGCGAACTTACGAGAGTGCATGCAAACTGCACAACGCACACTCGTAAAACAGTCATTTTTGGGATTTTCCACCAAATTGGCAACATAGGCTTTTGAGAGCCTACCTCATGAACACTAGCACTAATAGTTTCCATTACTTGGTCCCAAAAGGTGAATCCCGATACAGTGACCATAAAAACGCCCTGGGCCGACATTACCGCCATGACAGTGGCAGAATTAAGGGGTCCCAAAACCCCATGTTGAAAATTTGGTGCCATAATTCCACAAAATGCCTGAGATATGCATGAAAGTTGAAAAACCCTATTTATTCCATTATACAGCTTCCGGCATTTCCTCAGTTTGAGAATTAGAGCTTTGAAGAGTGCAGGCGATGTTCCTGGTCCACCAAGATAATCGTACTGGACTCCGCGGGTAAGTATGGGGTGAGGGGCGTCGGAGGCAGAGTCGCAGTGGGTGGGCACAGCTTGTGGGAGGGGGGCAGGGAGACCACCGAGGGACCATTTTCTTTTCCCACAGGTAAAAAAAAAAAAAAAAAACACACCATCGCAGGACTATTTTTTCTTTGACAGGGGCATAGAGGCACGCTGGAGTGGGCTCCCAGTGTGCCACAGATCTTTGGGGGAGGCAGCTGTAGCCGATGGAAGTTGGGCACTCCCGTGAGCACTAAGCAAGGGGCCACATTATGCCGACGGGGTGCAAAAGAGGGGTGCATGATGCCGACGGGCATTGGGCACTTCCATCGGCACACAACAAAAACAGGAGGGTTACATAATGCCGATGGAAATTAGGCTCCCCGTCGGCGTGAGACAAGTGGCGGCATTCACTGCCGCCATGTTGCCTCACGCTGGGGCGAGGGGTCACGCCACAGAGCTTTGTTCTCATTCAGCACACCTTTCTCAGATCTGGTGGCTGCATTAGGTATGCAGGGTGTTGGCCCCTGCTTCTGGCTGATTGGGGAATGAGGGACGCACCTACTGATGCATGCCCTGCATTCGCCCAACAGTGACCGCGCCTCCAAATCTGCTAGTACCGCAGTATGTTGGCTGCACATGCGTTCAAGCCAACATAACATCAAGCTTCTTTACAAGTTACTCACGGTTTCTGCCGAGTTAATCAAGTCCAGCTCAGAGGGTTACAGGAACATCGATATCAGAATCCCCCTCAGAAGAGGACTCATCTTTTTATGTTTGCTTGCGTGCATGTGCAAGAAACATGTTGTGGCAGCTTAGGAGAGAAGCGGGTTGTGGAGGTGCGGCACTGTTGCGGCCAGTGCCACCACTGCTTTTGTGGGCTTGGCTGTGTGTCACCTATGCAAGCCCACGCTGGCAGTGACACTAGTTTGCAAGTGTGCCACCAACTTGAAATGATTTGGCCGCCACAATCAGGGAATGCCCCGTCATCGCAGCATCAGCCTCTCACTGCATTCTGAATAGTTTGCATGCAGATGAGAAGCTGACGCTGTGATGCCAGGCAGTCCCCGATTGTTGCAGCAAATGTTATTTTGTGGCATAATGTTATTTTGTTTAGGCAGACTGCACTTCCACTTATCTTATTGCCACTTCCACTGTTATTAATAAGTCTATGGACTTAGCCTGCAGTCAGGTTGATTGCTGCCAGTGATTACGGGCTGCAACAGTCCAAATTTCTTGATCTGAAGGAGCAGTTGCAGGGGCAGTAGCTGGAGACATGGAGTAGGTAGAGGACGCAGTATCCACTGGGGTGATGGGTGCAACTGTTGCAATAGTAGAGGACTCGTCAAAAGCTTGAGGCCAGTGTACTTTTAGAAACTCCATGAGAGCAGCTGGAGTGAAAAAATCATTTTGCAAAACTCTCATAATAGCTGGGCATGAAGGGTAAATTTCATTATACTATAGGAACTGCATACAGTAAATGGAAGATTTCGTGTCTATCAACATGCAGATTACACAGGTAAGCAATAATGTTCATACCCAGGCTTGAGATGTTTAACATTTATTAAAGACAAAGGTGAATAAAAATAAATGTAAAGTGGCCTAGAATCTAAACACCAGCTTAATACTGTATTTTTATTAATGTTATTAATAGCACATTTTAATAAAAATATAAATGCTTAGCAGTTAGCATGTCACCACCCAGTCACTCACTTCTGTTTTAGCCACAACAATTTCCCAGACAAAGAAATATCGAAAAGTTTTTAGTCTCCTTTTTTACCACTAACTTTTAAAATCTAGCAGCACTTCAATCCGATTGGCCGATTTTATTCTAGTAAGCTGCATCACTGCTCTTTTCTCACCTACCACACCCGGTGTAGATATACTTGGATGGCAAGTGATCATAGATGTAAGTCCCTTTCACCTTCTTTGCAGGTTTCAAGTCTTGGATGCTGACTCCTTTTTGGCCCTCCTCTCTACTTTTATCCTACTGCCCCAGGGAGGCTGGGGACCCGATCCATGCTTTTCTAAACATAGAAAAGTGTCAAAAGGGGATAAAGTTTCTTGTTGTGATGCACCCACACATAGGGTAGGTGGTCGGCCTTCTCCTGCTATTTTTGGAAACAGCGTTGCTAAAAATAGCTCTTTACTGGGCCGCAGACAGTCAGACTGCAGGGGAGGCAACCAGCATGCCTGTCGCTTTAAGAAAAGCTGGCGAATGGTGATCTCGGAGGGTTTCTTGTCTCTCTGTCTCTGTCTCTCTCCATCTTCGCAGCCAGTAGCCATGAGGGAGGCAGCACAGTTGGAGGTATGTTTGCGTTTCTGTAGACAAGCTCTGCATAGGCGTCGATTGTAGGGCTGTTTGCTATCTGAGTTTTGTTATCCCTTTCTTACTGTGAGGTAACTGGCGCTGCCCCTAGTGGCTCCCTTAACTAAATGGAGGGGGGATATGATATGAGCCCAACATCATGTATCTTCTTGCTCATCATGCATCGTAAACAAGGGAATAGCAGTGAAAACAAGTAGCATCACCAACGGCCTTTCACTGTTTGAGCTTTCAAGAGAGAAAACTAAAGCCTTGGATGGGATTTATTCTCAGGGGGCAACAGTACACCACTGGACTGCAAATATAAATCCTGGTGCTTACATCGGAATAATCTGTAGGCATGCTTGCCAAACCACTGTCGCCACAATCCGAGACAGGCAGATCATTTTTTTTTTTTTTTTTTTTTTAAACCAGGAGAGAGACACTAAGCAGAAGCTTGTTTACAGGTGCAACCTGGGAGCACAAGGAAGTTAAGTAACTTGCTCAGGGTTCACAGTATGCAAGTGGGAGCTGTGGGATTCAAACCCGGGTCTCCAGGTTTGCAGCTCAGAGCCTTAAACCACTGCACTATACTGCCTCCAAATCATTCAAACGATGACCAGTCCAGGAGAGTTCTTCATTTTACTCCCAGAACAAATCTGTCTGACATGCAGATGGTGCTGTCCACATAATAAACTGAGACTTTAAAACAAAAGTTCAAATTGTAACCTCCTGTGGGTTGGGCATCCCTCCCAATTGGGTTAGGGGACAAATATCCACTACCTTACACCAGCACTGGGCTGGTCCTAGATGTTTTTCTGTAACTCATGTTTGTTTTTTTGGCTCCTAGTGAGGGGGTTCCTATCCAGAGAAAGAGAAATGTGTGGTGCCTCCACCCAGAAAAAGATCTCAGTTGCCCTGATGGCTGGTCAGTACCCCACCCACGGGATGCTGTACCTTCCCATCTCACCACACTGATCATTCCTCATATAAAGGACACACAAATGCAACAGTTACCCCCAGTTAGTATACATAGTAAGGCTTTGGAGACAATAATAAGAGGTGGCCTCAACAACAAAACACAACTTTATTTCAGGGGTGCAGCCTGTAAGGAAAAAAGAGTCACAGCAATAGTTAGACCCACATGACTGGTCTTCTCATGCCCTGCATAGGCTCAGCCTAAACTCTAAATACCTGGCCTGCTATTAGCTATGCCCACCAGACGTCACTCCCCCCCAGGTTGCATTTCATAAAACCTGACCAGGCTTATGGAACTGGGAGGGTTCCAACCCTCAGGGGATAAGTTGTGGGCTGTGGTTGGGGATTCCAGAGAGGATGTAAAGAATAAGCTGGTGGTGAGTTGGACCAGTAGATGACTCCTACGGTATGGCTTGGGCAGGAAGGAGGACCTGGCAGTTGGTGAGGAGCAATGGGAGCAAAAATAGATAGTATAAAAAAAAAAAAAAAAAGTGTGTTGGCCAAATACCATGCAAACTTAGAGACATCTCTCCCCCTAAAATTACCACACCACTTCCTCCTCTCCTCTCCATCCCGCTACAGCAACACTCCCTACTGACCAACAAAGTATGAAAACTATGTTTCTAAATGTACACCTGCAATGTAAAAAAAAAAAATCACAAATGTTTTTAAGGTTTTTTTTGTTTTTATGTACACAAAAAAAACCCTTGGAAAAACAGCAATAATACACTTCAGGTTGTGGTATATCATGGTATGATAACTGGGTTGCATTTTTTTTCCCCATAGGAAAAGGTGTTTTGTAATTTGCCATTATGAAGGATCGTTTATAACGGGGAATACGTGCCACTTCCCTATGCAAAAAATCCACAAGCCACCACCCTCCCTCGCAACCACTCGACCTGTCTCCCCATCACTGGAAAACGTCTGTCTCGCACACTCACCTCACAGACAGCAGCCACCGATGATTTAACACATAAGCAGGCATTCTTCAATCTGAAACATTCTCTTATAAAAAATATTCACCTAATCAAACTGCAGTACTGTTCATTTCACATAATCCCTAACCTCTCCTCCCCTCTGTTTCTTTTGTTCTTTCCCTTCCCTCTACAGGTCACATGCCACAGACTAGCAAAGGACTTTTTTTGTTGTCACTGCTAATTGTTCCTTGTACGTTTTTTCAAAAGTTAAACTTGTTCCTATTCAGATGTCAGAATTTAACATTTCAGACAACAGTTCCTTGTTAAAGTTTCTTCCTAATAAAAATCTGATCACCGACAACATGGTAAGATGGGTTCTTCTATCAAGTCCACTTTACACACATTTTATATAATTGCTGAGGCAAAAATATACAACCCAGCAATTATATAAAATAAAATTAGTCAGTATGTGTAAACTTGACGTTCACACACACACACACACACACACACACACACACACACACACACACACACACACACACACAGGGTTAGATGCTATTTATAAAACCCTCAAGCTTCGCTCTCGGGGTTTATGTAGCATCTAACCCCTCTGGTGTGTGTAAGCTTCTCATTACACATGCCGACCCATACTTTATTCTCTATATATTGCCACTTCTGAAGTCACTGGTGCAAAAATAATTTGGCCTGCCACCTCATAATTCAGAGCATCCGAGGCATGGCGACGTCCCATGATATACCACACCCTGTCATGTATTCCTCAATTATCAACTAGGTAGGCACATGCCTGCAATCTGATTGGTTAAGAGCCATTCCAGATTGTGGCATTATCCCATGATAATACCACAGCCTAGAAAATGTTTCTTCCAACTGAGTCTTATATATGTGTAATCCATTGCATAAAAACAATAATGCACTCTAGAATGTAAGTCATCATTAAGCAATGAGGCATGACAGGGTGTGGGTTATGGGGGATTTACCGCCTGGTGTGGTGTGTCACAGGCGCGCAGTGACAACCACAAAAGAAGTGGGTAAATCCCCAATAACCCACATCCTGGAGTGCCTCATTGCGATTATACAATGGACCCATGTGTAAAATTAATTTTAAATGTGTTTAAGTATTTTTTTTTATAAATGCCATTTCTCAGCCGTGGGTTATTACAGGGTATACCATGGTCATGTGATGTGTTTTGACCAATGAGGTTACAGGATTTTCATACCCCATTGTATAATTTGGGATAATGCTACTTCTCAGGTGGCTGAAGACACTCAGCTATGCTTTGTGCCTCTCAATGCATCCAACGTGTGGCATAATAGAACCATAGGAAAGTGACAGACAGAAAAATATCTAACAATCCCTCTAGTCTGTCCCAATTTCCCTACTTGGAGATGATGTAGTCTCTGTCCTCTCTACTAGTCACCCCTCCCCCAAACACACACACACACACACACACACACACTCAACTGATTTCTTACTTTCTCTGTGTCCCACTTTCTCCAGCTATTGTCTTGTCACCACAACCTGATCAGGAAATTTTTCCACCCATCCACACCCCCTTCTGTGAAGTAATACTGTCTGATGTCCTTTATTAACCTTGCCCTCCAACTTGAGTACATGCCCCCTGGTGGATGCACTGTTTAATATGAACAGAAATGTTGTGTCCACTCTGTTGAACAGTTTCATGAACTTGAAAGTCTCTATCATGACCCCCCACCCCTCTCCCTTCTGTCCTGCAGCTACTCCATATTGAGACTTTATACTCTCTCACCATACACCACCATGCCCTGCTAAGCATGGATCATGTTCGTAAAGGAGGCAGTATTACGCAGATCATGTTCGTAAAGCAGGCAGTACAGCGCAATGGGTTAAGACTCTGAGCTGCAGATCTGTAGACCTGGGTTTGAATCCCACAGCTGCCTAGGTGCATACTGTGTGATCCTGAGCAAGTCACTTAACTTCCTTGTGCTCCCAGATCACATATGGAAACAAGCTTCAGCTTAGTGTGCTACTCCCGATTAAAACAATGTTCCCTTCCTTCACTGCATGGTCTCAGATCTATCTCTGTTCTTCCTTAGGTACAGGCATCAGAACTGGACATAGTATTCCATATGCAGTCTCGCCAGTGATATATACAGAGGCAATATCATCTCCCTTCTCCTGCGGGTAATCCCTCTCCCCATGTACCCCAGTGTTTTGTGGACCTTCTATTAACTGTAGCTGATTCTTGGTAAATAAATTCCTATTAATCTCTAACAGAACCCAAAACTCAAATGTGTATGGCAAGTCCTGCCATAATATTTTGTTCAATATCATATGAGTTTTGACTCTCCAAGAATGCACTATGCTGCACAACCACATAGCATGAAACATATCAGCTCCCTCCCCTTCCGTGACTGTAGTTGGTACCAATTTCCATTTTAAATACTGTAGGTGGTTAGTGGGTGTAGTTTATTTATTGGGCTTTGGTAGCCAGGTAGGCTCCTGAGACAAACTGTCCCTTTTTCAGGAGTGACTCGCAATTAATTACAAATATTATAACAAGCAAACCTTATATAATAAATACACAGGATTTACAACAAACAAGAACATGTACATAGGTCAGTTATTAGTTACAAACACAATGCACAGTTGTTATATTGGCTACCTAGACAATGGACAGAACCAGCAGTGGAAAAGCAAGGTGAACAAGAGTAATATGCCCTGGTAATGAGTTTGACTTGGACAGTTCTATCTTTTTGTTGATGTGTAGTATTGAATACAAGATAATATATTTTCCCACTTTCTGATATACATTTGCTGACCTAACTCTTCACTCCATTTTTATGTTGGCTCGCACATGCGCAGGCAACATATTGTGGTAGTAGCAGATTTAGAGGCGCGGTCACTGTTGGGCGAATACAGGCACGACTCAGTAGGTGCATCCTCATTCCACAATCAGGCAGCATGCAGATGCCACATCAGCAATTGGGAATGTGGCCCCAGAATCTACAACAAAGTCCGCTGCAATGAGCAGAGCTCTCATGCGGCGTAAACCTATCGCCTCCCAACGTGCCTGCGCAACACTGCCGCCGCCTCCTGTCAGAATGCCGATGGGGGAGCCTACCCCATCGGCATAACATCCCTCCCATTTAAAATGTATGCTGAGGGGTGCCCAATCCTCCTCAACATCATGCACGCCTCCCTAACAGTTTTCTTTACCAACAAGGCCCCCAATCCCTGTCGGCCTCAGTGACCAAGTGATGCTGCCGACAGGAGAGCCCTCCCGTTGGCATTATGTAACACATCCCCGCTTTTTGTTGTGCCCATAGGGGTGCCCAATCCCTGTCAGCATAATGTCACCCCCGCCACGTTGTTGTGTGCCATGAGGTGCCCATTCTCCATCGGCATAATGTAACCTCCACCCCTTTTGTTGTGCCGACAGGGGTGCCCAGTAGTCCATCGGCTACAGCTGCCCCCCCCAAAAAAAAAAAGCCCTGCGATGTTTTTCTTTACCCTGTCAAAAAAAAAAAGTCCCTCACAGTCTCACTGCCCCCCCCACAACCCACGCCACCCACTGCACACCCTGACTCCCCACACCCCTCACCCCATACTTACCTCTGGAGTCTGGCACGCTGATCTTCGGTGGATCGGGAACATGTCTGCACTCTTCAAAGCTGACCGCAAACTGAGGAAATGCGGTAAGCTATATAATGGAATAAATAGGGTTTTTTAAACTTTGATGCAAATCTCAGGCAGTTTTGGAATTTTTGCACTAAATTTTCAACATGTGGTTTTGGGCCCCTCCTCATGAATTCTGGCATTGTCATTGTGTTAATTGGCCTCAAGGTGATTGCGCGAATCACCTTTGGGACTGATGTAACGACACAGTGCCAGTGTTCATAATTGGGCTCAAAAGCTTATGTTGCACATTTGGTAGAAAAAATCCCAAAATAACTGTTTATATGGGTGCTCGCAGTTTCCACGTCGCGCTCTTAACTTCAGGGAATTTGTAATATTTTCACTCCAGATTTTCAAAATTGGCGATTTTACACACCTCCTTATGAACAGTACAGCTGTCATTTTACATGTCCTGGCCAAAATGTGTTTCGCAGGTCTGGTGCAGAATAGCGCAGTCGCTGTGTGAAATCAGTTTTCAGGACAGTTTGAGGAAATGACAGTGACACTGTTCATGAGCAGAGGTCCTAAAATGCCTATGTGGAAAATTTGGTGCCGAAAGTCCATAAAATGACTGTGATACAAGCGTACATTGCGCAGTTTCCACGCACCCTTGTAACTTCGCAAATTTGCAATATTTACATGCCAGATTTTCAACACTGGCTTTTTTTTTTTTACACCTCCTTATGAACAATACAGCTGCCATTTTTCACAGCCTGCCCAAAATGCGTTTTTGCACCTGTGGCGCACAATGTCATGGTCACTGTGGGAAATCAACTTTTGGGATTGATTAACAAAATCACAGTGCCACTGTTCATGAGGGGAGGCCTCAAAATGCCTATGTTGAAAATGTGGCTAAAAAACTCCCAACAATAATTGTGTTATGGACATGTGTTGCGCAATTTCTATGCATGCTCATGTCTTCAATTTTTCATATTTTCACTCCAGATTTTCAACGTTGCCATTTTTTTACGCCTCCTCATGAACAATACAGATGTAATTTTCCACATTCCCCCCAAAATGCGTTTTCGTCCCTGTGTCGCCAAATGGCATAGCTGCTGTGCAAAATCACCTTTCAGCTAACAAACTGATAGTGGCACTTTTCATGAGGTGGGCTCACAAACAGTCCATGTTGAAAATTTGGAGTGAAAATACCAACACACTTAGGGTTTCCAACTGTAGCACCCCACCCTCTAGAGACTGACAGGTGTCAGGGGTGTAACTTGGCATCATTGATTGTAATGCTCATGCCATTCCACCCCCACCCCCATCCTGCACCCAGTGACAGGCATTGTGTCGATACTTCACTGCTATTCTTATTATGCGTCTCTAACTCTGGCACTACCAATGCCAATGCCAGCGAGACAGCATTTGGCATTGACAAATGCTTGTTTTTTGTTTTGTTTTGTGTGAACCCCCAGGAAGCCAGACAGACAGTCGTGACACAGCTCCAATCCGTGGAACCCATGCTGCATATTCTCCCCAACCACACTAAATAACCCCCACCTCTGGGGCTACACTGTGACTGGTAACCATGCTCGGAGGAGCCGAACAATGAAAGACACAAAAAGATGGGGGGGTGAAATTCACACAGCAAGACCACTGCAACAAAACAGACAATACAATCGACCTCTCACACTGGATCCTTTCTGTCCTACCAGAAGTCAGCTTCACAATAACTGTGTCAGTCCCAGTCTGAGGCTAACAGGAATGTGCAATCTAGAACAATTTCCCCAAACTGTACCCGATGAAGAACTAACCAAGGGTCCCATCCAGTAAGATGGAGGTCCTCATTCTGTTTACCTCCTTGCTGTGCATCCTCCTCTCCTACCCGGTTCTTCAATAACCCCTTTTGCCCCACCACCCTGTGCCTACTCCTAGTCCATTGGTGGAAAAGTTGGACCCAGGGATCAGTCATGGCTACTGGCAAACAACTACACCTCTGAGGTGTTCGCTGTATGACAATGGTGACCAACTGCCACAGGTTATCGGGTGTTCTGACCCCTGTAAAAGTGAGGGACCATTATTTACGTTTTGCCCGAATTAAAAATAGCCTTCAGGCATTTTAATTAAAAATTTCAAAAGGTGACTTGTTCATGCAAACAGAGTTTAGTTAGCCAGTGCCATTTTCAGTAGTTTGCCCCAGATGTAAGGAGGGGGTAAGGGGAAATTGTTTAACCAGGAGAAGCACACTAAGCCAGTGCTCGTTTCCAGGTGTGACCTGGGAGCACAAGGAAGTTAAGTGACTTGCTTAGAATCACACAGTATGCAAGTGGGGGCTGATGGCATTCAAACCCAGGTCTTTAGGTTTGCAGCTCAGTACCCTTAACCACTATGCTATACTGCCTCCAGTGAACACTGTTTTGTCATTTTCTATAATCAGACCTCATACAAAAATAATATAGTGACACTGAAAATACATTTTGAAAGACAGATCAGTCACACATAGTACATTAGTATCCCTTAGATGAATACTGAGGTATCTCGTTCCCTGGGCAGTGACCACTGAGCTGCAGCTGTATGTTTACAATGGCAAAAAAAATTCAGCTGATGTTTATTTTGGTGTAGGATACTTGGAAATGGTCAGAAGCAAGTGAAATATACTTCTGTATGTCCTAATAATCTAAACAGGGCAAATACAAAAGTATCTCTCTGCTCTATCAGATCACAACTATTGTACACCTCCAAGACCCCCTTGCAGTCTCAATAAAAGCATTTAGGACAGTGATTGCAATCATCACTCCTTGTTCCATTTCGCAGCTTTTTTTTTTTTTCTTTTTTTAACACACATACCCCACTTTCTGATATAGTGGCATCATTAACATGCTTTCCCAACAAGCATCTTTCTATATGGAGCTTTAAAGGCAGTGCTTAATCCTTTATTTTATTTTTTTCCTCCGATCCATTAATTGACCTTTGGGGGTAGTGGAGGTATCATGGGTGATTCAAGCAGGTTGAGGGTTACATACAAATACAATGTTGTTAATCTGAGAAATGCCATTGTAAATGTTTTTTTTGCTTTTTTTTATTTAGTTTTTTGTTGACCGGGTAAGTGCACTAGACAAATCCTGCCTATTTTCAGGCACGACCCGGGGGAGGGGGATACAGATGAATGCCAACTGACCTTGAACCAGATTAAGCTGTTGGTGGTAATTTTTTTAGTGAATGAGGGAAATTTGGCCAGGGCACCGGGGAAATTCCCCTACCGGGCCGCTGCCTGTTCCGCTGCGGAAACCTGCTTGTTTGGCTGATAAACCTCCATCACACCATACGACAAACAACACCGGCACAGAAATACAAAGTAAATAGAAATTTGGGATACATTTAACAACATTAGGTAAGTTTTCAAATGGATGCAGATCAACTCCGTAATAAATGCTCAGTGCTAAAGCCTAACCCAGATATAGTACTGCACATTAAACTATTCATAACAGATGGCTGTAAACGAGATACTTTTATTTCAATCTGTTTTTCACTACATAACAACCGTCTATGGTAGAGATCGGACTTTTGTACCATGTAACAATTAGTGTTACCTAAACATGAACAAAAATGAACAACATGACAAACGCATTTTTACTACATACCAGACTGCTCGCAAAAATAACCTGCAAGCTGGAAAAGGACTGGAAGACATTTAAGTAATAAATAATGCATTTATCAGATCACAAAAATAGACATGCACATGTTTCTATCACATTTCTATCCAGTGCAGTAATACTGTGCTCTTTTGAACCCACTGCTCATACTGGCAGTGAAGTAAAGACTTCGATGGAAACAACTTCTTCTAAGGAGATAGTCTGAAAATGAGTTGCCACACAAATCCTTTTGAGAATTGCTATTTTTATATGTGGTGATAATTGTAAAATACAGATCTGGTTATAATATTGCATCATTTATAAAGAGACATACATACAGCACAGTCAGGACAGTCTGAGGTCTGTACTTTTCCAGTGGGAAGCAAAGCTGTCTTGTTTTTTTGATTTACCCCACTGGGTTCCACGTGTTAATATCATGGTGCAAAATATCGCAGGACAAAATATTGCGGTCAAAACATTGTGGAAAATAAAGTGTGGTAAGAACATCGCAGGACAGAACAGTGCAGGCAGCAGGCAGTACAAGCCACAAGGTGGCAGAAAAGCCTGAACACCGACGGGCTCATGAGAGGGCTAACTTTACAGTTGCCCCTCAGCCACTTCTTCTGTGCCGTACATCACAGTCCTTCATTGGGGGTCTCAACTTCATAAAGCTAGTGTGTAGTTAGGCCCTCAGTGCAGGACTGTGATGCATGGCACAGCAAAGTGACTAAGGGGCAGCTGTGTCAAGTTAGGCGCCCTTCCCAATGAACCCTCCAGTGTCCTGTGCTCTTTTGGCACCTTACGGCTTGTACTCCCTGCTTTCTGCACTGTTCTGTCCTGCAATGTTTTTACCACACTTTATTTTTCCCTGCAATGTTTGACCAGGATATTTTGTCCCGCAATATTTTTTCTGCGATATTAACACCAGGAACCCTCCATACTTCTGCTTGCACCACCACCAAAGGAAACATATTGGACAGTATTTGAATGTAACCCTTGTTTTGTGATAATCTCGAAATGTGGCTTTAAAAAAAGCAGATTGATTATAAAAAAATACAAAAACAAAAGATTGATTAAAAAAGATTGTATTTATAAAAAAATGTTTGTACTTGATTCTGTTAATGTTCTTGTGATGTGTGGTATGTCCCAAGGTGAACTGAAGTCCCAGGAGAAAGGCTGATGTATGTATAATTAATTAATAAAATATATCTGTTGTTTATGTTAATCTTCATTCATTAGGACCCTGGATACTACTGTGGTGGAAAACAGTTACAAGGGAACATTATTAGTGTGAATGTTTCATGACAAACTCCATGGTACAATTGCACTGCTCAATGGACATAACCTATACCCACTCAGCAATGGAAGGTAGCAGGTTAAGGGGAAATGTGAACAAGTGATATGGAATATTTATTTATTTATTTAGCTTTTGTTTACCGGGTAAGTACACTAGACAAGTATTATGCCTATTTTCAGGAACGACCCGGGAGAATACAACATGAGGAACAACAGTCAAAGAGACATGGCAAAGAAAGTACAGTTTTTTGTCACAGTAAACAAACGTGGGAAATACATCATTTGACGCTAGGGGAAACATACTGTAGATAGCACATTTCAGATTATACACTCTAGACTAGCTAGTTCGACTGACAGATACATACAGATCATCATACACAGGAGTGGAGCTTAGCTCAAGGACTGGATTGATCATAATATAACTTATAACTGTCATATACACCCCCTAGGCTAGTTGGATCGCGGACAGGTATACACAGCTCATCACATTTTTCTAAATATGCACAGGTTAGACAGAAACAGAAACACTTGGTAGTACAAGTTTCTACCAAGTGACCAAGGTGCAATATGTCATGGTTAGCCTATGACCGTGGAGCAATAATGGCTGTGAAAATGCCCAAGACTTTTTAGGCAGGTGTAGTCAGAAGTCATTGATACAGTGGGAAAAATATCTCCAGGAACTCAATGGAGACACCCTGGGGAGGTTCAGACAAAACAATTTGACACTTTACTCTAGGGAGGTTTGGGGCAGTCACACTCTGATGCTAGTTTTAGGAAACCCCACAGGGAATTTCTAAAGCTCAGATAGGAGGGGGCAGCTCGGATATCCACAGGCAGCAAATTCCAGAGTCTGGGCGCACTTATGGCAAAGTTCCGATCCCCCATGAGGGTCCGGGTAGGAGGGACTTTGAGCATCCCTGATGTGAGACCTAAGTTGGTAGGGGGTGGGATTCAGTTTAGGCAGAAGTTGGACCAGCCCTTGGGGGGTGCTAGTTCTGATCACTTTCCCAGAGAGGCATCCCAAACCAAAATCAATGTATCTAGCTGATGAGAGCCAGCAGAGTTTCTCATATAGCTCACAATGGTGGGTGAGTCGGGGGGCAGCCAAGGCAAAACGACAAATGTTATAGTAAGCAGTGTAACACCGGGTGATACGTGTCTTTGGAGAGCGAGCAAATAGGTGCAGCCCATAGCTGAGGGAGGGAAGGAGCACCCTTCTTAGGGACAAGCCTGGCTGCCGGTGAGGTTATACTTGGCCCTGTAGGCCAGACCCAGTTTGCAGTTTGCTGCCCTTCAGATGTTATGATATGATTACCTCATGTCAAGTTGGGGGTCAGGTGTTACTTCCTAGATATTTGATGGAGCTCACTATGGGTAGTGAGAATCCATCTGTGCTGGTGACGTGTAAGCAGGCCGACGAGGCTTTAATTTTGAGCCATTGAGCCAAAGAGCATAGTCTGTGTCTTTTTTGGTTCAGGGACTGAAGCCAGACTAGTAAAACTCCATGACAATACCCTGTTAAAGCCATCGCCAGGTTCTGGTTTAGGGTAGTGGCATTCTGGGAGTGAGCCAGGATTCCAGATCATCTGCATACATGGTGGCACTACAGCTGGTAGTAACTATGGGTAGTTGATTGATGAAGAGGGAGAAGAGGAGGGGACCCAGTACCGAGCCTTGAGGCACTCCAGAGGTCACTGGTAGGGGCTCGGAGAGGACTTTATTGAAACAGGTACGCTGCTTTCTGCCATGTAGATAACCCATTAGCCATTTCATGGCATGGAGGGAGAGGCCAAGTGACCACAATTGTGCACCAAGCAGTTTGTGGTCAATGAGGTCAAAGGCTTTGGACAGGTCCATAAATATTGCACCAGAGAGTTTGCCCTGCTCCATGGCTGTCCGGATACTTGATATAACCGAGATTAAGGCTTCGGTGGCGCTGTGTCCCTTACGAAAGTCGTGCTGAGCTGGGGACAGAAGTTCATGAGAGTGGATATATTCTGAAAGCTGCTCAGCCACTACCTTTTCAGGGAGCTTGCTAAGGGTTGGGAGATGGGCAATCGGTCGATAATTGTCAGGCAGTTTGGGATTTCCTTACTTCAGTACAGGGACAATCTCGCCTCTTTCAGATGTCTGGGATGGTCCCAGACCACGGGATAGGTTGGAAGATAAAAGCTACTGGTGAGGCAATGTGCAGCACCAAGCTTAGGAGTTTAGGCTCCAGGCTGTCTAGGCCAGGACTGGAGTACTGGGAGAGGCCAGCTAAGCATTTCTGCAAGTCCTGAACAGATACAGCCCTGAGGTGGAACATTTGACGAGGAGGGTGACCTCTCCAGCAGAGTGGAGGGAAGGGGGGTGGGACAGAGCCTCATCAGGGTGAGAAGAGGGGTGTGAAGGCAGAGAGGTCAGAGAAGTGATTATTTAGGAGTTGGCAATAGTATGGGGATTATTGCAGGAGACTCCATTTATGACCATGTCCGTAACCCCTGGATGGGAGGATCCACTGACAAGGGATTTAATATCTCTCCAGAACCTCCTGAGATTACTGGCAGCACCATCCCCGGCACCATAATGTGTGTAGTTTATTTCCCCGAGGTGAATAAAAAAAAACTTTTCAATTACTAACCAAGGACAAGTCCCATTAGTTCCCCTAAAATTCTAAACATGCTGGAAGCCTTTGGTAATATCCTTTACTTAAAAGCATAGTCCTTCCTAGTGTATATTGCTTCTTGAACTTTTTCATTGGACTCCTGAAACTTAACTTCCAATGCCCTGACACTTATCAATCCCCAGCCCTCCCAAGGACTCCCTGATGTCTCCCAGCATAATAAGTGAGTGCTTAGTCTACCCTGCTAGCAACGCCCATTCCAGGGATAAAATAAATTAAAATACACAGTGGTTCTGGACAAGGGATAACAGCCACTCTGCCCACCCCCAGGCTGGGTCCATGTACCCTCCACTCTTAGACCAACTTTGAAAGGGAAATTTTATGGGAACATTTACAGATACTGGACCATGAGATAGATTGAGTGAGACAGATACAACCATTTCTTGTAACATTACTTGCTACAATCACCATGTTTATTCAATGTTGGCACCACCCACTGAAGTCTGCAAAACCCAAATACAATGAATGAATTTAGAGCAAATCGTGACATGCATGTACTGGACAGCTACCTCCTTAGTCTCACAGAGTGGCTGCAAACCAGTTTCTGAAGTGCAATTAGAAGTGAAAGCTGTCATGTAAACACAGAAACCATGGCAGTTCTGAGCCAAACAGTCTAACCATATACTGCTTATTTTCATCTATTTCCTTGTCACACACACACACACACCCTTCTGACCTACTCAACTTCTTTTGCTGCATCCTGGTAATTTTTTCCCCCATATTATTTTAGTCCTTATGCATCATGATCAAACAATTTTGTTTTTGATTACAAATATTCACTCTGGTCCTTATGATTACGTTCAGTTTTACATTCCCTCTTACATCAAGCAGCTGTCACTTCATTTCATTTCATTGCATTCTACCATAATCAAGTAATGGATTGATTAGATTTGCTTTTTGTAATACTCACAAACTATAAATACAGCTACTATGCCACCCACGCCAGGAACTCATCCCTTGTCGTCCCATATCACTGCTGACCCTCTCAATAATTCATGCTGCAGAAGTGTCGTATCCCAGTGTATCTTTTTACAGTATTATATTACATACATTTAGTATGTGTTGCTTTGGTTTGCATGTATGAATTTGTTATATTCGATATTTCATAAAATTAACCTGTTTCTATTGACTTCTATGCCTTATATCTGAACCTGAAGCAGTCTCCCCTGTACCAGCCATTCAGCATCATGATCGTTGACATATTTATAGGAGTCTGATGTGCCTCACTCTATATTCAACCCTTCTAATCGTCTGTCTCCCAGGACTGACTGTGATAAGGAGATAATTAGGAGTACTCTGGAGGGGGAAGAGGCTGTGGAATACTTGGGGAATTGTTTTAATATGGGGGGGTAATATAGGAAGCAAAATGTCACTTATTTTGTACTGATAAATTAATTGGTAAAGGGAGGTCGATCTAAGAATCGTAATAGGTGTGGTCAAGTAGTGGTGAAGAGTGCATACAAAATATGTCGAGCAATGAATGGTGGTAAACAATTGATGAATAAATTCCATTGATGAGAAGTCATACTTATTTGTTGATGTTAGGCCTGACTATGACATTTTCTTTTTTTTAATATTCTTTATTTTTCTCATCATGACAGCAGGGATACGGTATACTTAATTAAAAATGCTTAAAACATTCAGCAAGTCATATGGCTTAACACAGCTATCTAAGACATACAAACCCAAGATAAAGCAGTATCGAGGTTCACCATAACGTCCATGATATGTCATCCACCTTAATTATCTGTTTTGCTGAACTATTCAGGAAACAAAAGACTCATCTAACAGGAAGATATAAAACACTCAGGGTCTCCATACCAGCTCAAATTGTTTAGCCCTTCCTACCCTCTTGGCTATGGTCCATTCCAGATACTAAATTTCGGACATCACCACATGCCACAAAGGTAGTGTGGGAACTGTACTAGTTCGCTGAAGGTGAGTGATAACTTTCTTTGCCACAGCCAAATATAAATATAGTCTGCATTTCCTTGGTGGTATTGAATCATCCTCCCCAATATAAAGCAACACTAGCTGTGTTAAAGTTAAGTCTGTATCCACTAGTTGTCTTGAGCTTTTTTTTTTTTTAATGCCTTGCCAGTATTGGGCTATCCTTGGGCAGGCCCCAAAAATGTGAGTAGTATTATCTAGTGCCTCTCCACAACCCCTCCAGCATGTTCCATAACTCGCTGGCAAAAATTTAATTAACTTATCAGGTGTATTAAAAAAAAACAACGGTGTCTGCGCTTCCAAATAGATTCAAACCAGTATGGAGCCAGGGAGATTTTCATGGAAGGTATAATTGGTTCTATGTTATATGTGTATTTAATTCTAAATTCCAGGCATTTAAAACATCTCCCGTGATTTCAGACCAGTTTTCTCTTAAGGCGTTATACTGTATATAAGACCTATCAAATGGGTTTTGTCCTCTCCATGGATATCATCCATAAATAGGCTCATCATTTGAGAGGTGGGGTTTGGCAGGGCATTTTGAGGTGACTTTTTCTGGAAGAGAAATGTTCTCACCTGTAAGTACCTATAGTGATGGGAACCTGGGAGGTGAAAGGCAGTCTGCAGAGATGCAAAGATCACCACTCCATATGGATCTAGTAATTGGTATATCATCGATAGCCTTTTACTATTCCATTCCCCAAAAACATGATCCAGTTGTACCGGAATAAAGTCTTTCTCTCTAATTAAAAGTCTAAAATAGTAAAAATCATGAAAATTTTCAATACATTTCCAAAAATGTTTATCCAAACCGCTTAGGTGTCAATCAGTTTGGACAGCCTGGAGTTGGTATATATGAGACTGAAGCAACTGATGCACATCATATCCAAGTCTTCACTGTCCTTCAGCTATCTACAGGAGAGACAGGGAGGGAAGAAGAGGAGGAGGAGGAGGAGTAGCTCTCTATGTAAGGGAAAGGATCAAAGCAATGGAACTAAAGGGTAAACAGGGAGGAGAGGAGAGGAGACACTGTGGGTCACCCTGGAGACTGAAATGGCACCAGAGTCCTTCAGGGGTTATATACAGACCCCCATCTCAGGGGGAGGAAATGGACAAGGAAATGTTATAAGGCATCATTAGGATGACAGAGAAAGGGGAGATATTGCTGACGGGGGACCTGAATATGCCAGATGTTAACTGGAGCACCTTTTGCTGCAGCCACATCCAAGAACAGGGCCACTATCGATGCCCTACAGGGGGCATGCCTTAGACAGCTAGTGTTGGAACCCACTTGGGAGGGAGTAATCTTTGACCTGGTACTCTCACATGGGGGTGGAGAGAGGATCTCAGATCTAGAAGTGGGTAGCCAGCAGAGAACAAGTGACCAAGCAGTGTGGTTCATGATAAACTTAGCTGTAGAATCAAGCCACACAAAAGTGAAGGTACTGGACTTCAGAAGGGCTGATTTTGTCAAATTGGGAAAGTGCTTCAGAAAAGCACTAGCAAACAGGCAAGAAGGAGGGGTGCAGCAACAATGGGGAAACATCAAAACTGCCATCACAGAGGTAACAAGCCTTTGTGTGAAGCAAATAAATCAAAACAAAGGAAAAAAACACTGATTCTCAAAAGAGGTGGCTGGGAAGGTTAGGGAGAAAAAGATAGCAATCAGGAAGTATAAGGGAACACAGAAAGAGCAAGACAGAGAACTTCAACAGTTAAAGCAGAAGGAAGCGAGGAAGGCAGTCAGAATAGCAAAGGCCCAAACTGAGGAAATGATAGCCAGCTCAATTAAGAAGGGGGATAAAACCTTTCATAGGTACATTTGGGAGTGAAAAAAGACAAAGGGAGGGGTACTGAGGCTGAATAAAGAGGAGGGTAGGTGAGCAGAGAGGGACCGTGAAAAAGCAGGGATACTGAACAAATACTTCTGCTCAGTATTCACAAAGGAAGAGGAGGAGGAGGTACCTAATCCAGTCAATAGAAGCACTCTGGATGGGGGGGGGGGGTCAATATCAGTCCTTTCACAGAAGAAAGGATTCTGAAAGAACTCCTAAAACCGAAGGTGGACAAAGCAATGGGGCCTGATGGGATTCACCCCAGAATTCTAAAAGAACTAAGGGGAGAACTAGTAGCACAATTGACTTTCCTTTTTAATAAATCATGGGAGGATGGTGTGGTACCTGAGGACTGGAGAAGGGCAGATGTGATTCCCCTTCACAAAAGTGGGAGCAAGATAGAGGCAGGAAACTACAGACCTGTCAGTTTGACCTCAGTGCTAGTGAAAATGATGGAATCACTTCTGAAGGAAAGAATTGTTGAGTACCTAGAGGCCACTGGGGCACAGGACCCAAGGCAGCATGGATTCACAGCGGTAAGGTCATGTCAGATGAATCTAATCAATTTCTTTGACTGGGTGACCAAAGTAGTAGACCAGGGAGGGCCTGTGGACATGGTCTACCTAGATTTTAGCAAGGCATTTGACACAGTCCCACACAAAAGGTTAATAAACAAATTAACCAGCCTGGGAGTGGGTGCCAGGGTGGTAGCCTGGCTAAAAACATTGGCTGGACAACAGGACTACGGGGTAATGAAAATGGGTCCACAATGAAGGAGGGTTACTAGTGGGGTACTGCAGGGGCTCAGTGGGTCCAGTCCTTTTTAATGTCTTTATAAGTGACATAGCAGAGGGACTGGAAGGAAAAGTATGTCTCTTTGCAGACAACACAAAGATCTGCAACAGGGTTGATACACAAGGTGTGGTGGCAAGGATGAGAAGGGATTTGGCAAGGTTGGAGGAAAATTCAAATGTATGGCAGCTTAGATTCAATGCAAAGAAGTGCAAGGTAATGCACCTGGGAAAAAAAACCCAGGGGAAGAGTACAGAATGGGGGTGAGATACTGACAACAACAAAAATGGAAAGGGACCTGGGTGTAGTTATATCAGACGACCTAAAGGTGGGCAAGCAATGTGAGAAGGCAGTAAGGAGGGCTGGGGGATACTGGAATGCATAAGGGAGAGGCATTACCAGTAGAAAACAGGAAGCTGTTATCCCTCTGTACAGGCAGTTGATGAGACCCCATCTGAGTACTGCATGCAGTTCTGAGACCCCATCTCCACAAAGAC
Organism: Neoceratodus forsteri; assembly: GCA_016271365.2. Lineage (NCBI taxonomy): Eukaryota > Metazoa > Chordata > Ceratodontiformes > Ceratodontidae > Neoceratodus > Neoceratodus forsteri. Next base: position 67,124,657 of record JADMNL010000035.1, read on the forward strand.
ATAGACATGGTGGAAGCTGTCCAGAGGAGGGCCAACCTTAAAATGACGCAGGGTCTGCACCAGAAGACATGCAAGAGAGACTAAAGGAACTTGATATGTATACCCTGGAGGAAAGAAGGAGAGGGGGACATGATAGAAACTTTCAAGTACCTCAAGGGAATCAACCAAGTCCAAGAGGGTAGCATATTTCAGAAAAAGAGATGTGCAAGAACAAGGGCACAATTTGAAGATGGGGGATGGTTCAGAGGTAATGTGAGGAAGTATTTTTTCACGGAGAGGGTTGTGGATGCATGGAACAGCCTTCCTGAGAGGGTCATGGAGTCAAAACAGTGGGGAATTCAAGAATGCATGGGACAGACATAAGGTAATTCTAGTGGTGGGTAGGAGGAAGTAGGCTGTTGGTTAACTAGGATCTACAGCTTATCCATTAGGTAGGGAAATGGGCAGACTGGGTGGGCCAAGTGGTCCTTATCTGCCATCAAATTCTATAATGTTACTGGGCGAATAGGTTTCAGACCCAAAAAAAAAAAAAAAAACACACAGGCAAACACAAACATCTCAAGTTGCAAACTTAAAACTGTATTTCCCTTTTATTTTATTCAGTAAACTATTTTCAGTGAGACAAATCATTTATGCAAGACAAGAGTTCTTTCATTTTGATTGTGCCAGCAGCAAAGTGCAGTACAGATAAGGACTGCAGCTTGATTACCAGACCCAGAAATGACAGTATTGTACAAGGATTTTCAGTAATAAGCTAGAGTTTGACAGCTGATTCTCACATCTGCCCATAGTTCTGCTCTAATCTGTCACATATTCAACTAATCCATGGTAAAAATTAATAACTAAATTAAGTAAGCTATCTGTACAGGTAAGTTCAGCTATATCTAAATCATATATTTATTTAACAATTGAAAATTCAACAAATATAACAAGACTATTCATAGCAATTCACTTTACTATTTTTATACAAACTATAATAAGACATTTGTCATGGGGCTGCTACAATGACTGTGATGGAGATGTGGTACCCTGCGTATTTGTTACCTGACATTCTTACAATGAAATATAAAAAACACACATACCCCATAATGCAAAGCATCATGGGCTGTATATGCAAATCCACCACAAAATATTATGGTAGTTCAACTTTAAGTTATGAGTGATTTTGTATTTCTTTGAAACTTGGCTTCACGGCCAGTGACCTTTGGGGTAACCATTGCCTCAGTGCTTGTGCACAGAGGTTCTTTGTCTTTTTAATTGTTTTTTGTTTTTATTGGGTTCACTATAACATAACCCAGATAGACCATCTTAGGGTAGCTGGTTCATTCCACTGGGGTGTCATACAGATGAGGCACACTGATGAGTCCTGGTAGGATGAAATATGTCTGTGTCTTCTGTTGGCACCCTTTGCAGACTGTGTGAGAAGCCTTTTGGCACCACGCATTTCTTCTTAAAGTTGAACCAGCATAATATTCTGTGGTGATTTGGTGCTATGTGTGACTTTGTGTTTCTTTGAAACTTGGCTTTCCGGGGAATGCCCTTTGTGGTAACCATTGCCTCAGTGCTTGTGCACAGAGGTTCTTTTCCTTTATTCTTACGATATCCACCGTTCACCTGTGCTACAATAAAAATTAAAAATCAGGAGAACAGGCTGCAAATTATTTATTTGTTCATAAATTCTAACAACATAGAGAACTAATAATGAAAAACAGCAATGATTTGATGCCACGCAAAGAAAATAAATGTTTAATAGGGATGGCTGTGCCTATGGAATTCCTGTAGGGACCCCTGCTGTCTCTTTCTCACTACTCTGGTTCTGGGCTGTGAATCCTCCGCTCCCATCCGTCATAGTCTTCTCTTGCTCTGCCTCTCATCTGGATGACACAAGTCAAATATTTATTCCGCCATCCTTTTACTGTAATGTAAATTGGATTTGGATGCCATAATTCAAGTAATTATTTTGCAAGCCTTGCCTTAGCCTTGATCTGGAGGGCACAAGTCAAATATTATTTCAGCATCCTTTTACTGCCCTGTGACTGGGATTTGGATGATGGAAATCAAGTATTTATTTTGGAAACCTCATCTTAGCCCTGAACACGTAATTCTCTCTACTGTTGAAATGTCTGTCTCTTTTCCTGATCCGAATGGCACAAGTCTAGTATTGATCTATTCTTGCCAGCCTGCCCATACCCTGTACAGTCTGCCATACATACTGAAGTTCAAAAAAAAAAAAAAACACATACCACAATGATGCCAGGCAAAGAAAATAACATTTTAATAGGGATGTTTGTGCCTGTGGAATTATTGTAGGGACCCAAATCCTGATCTGTAATTTTCAAAACTTCCCATTACAGACTACAAAATCTGCACTGTCTTTGTTTTAAGTATTTTTTTTTTGTACCTGGCTTTGAAAATGCCATCAGTTCTCCCACAATTTTATCTCCCATCTACATTTTACAAGTTGCTCTGCACACCATATTACTTATCCTCGAATCCTCTATCCACCACCACCATCGACTTCAAAACATTGCAGCAGCAAACTCTGACCATGTGTGGATCCACAGTCAGATCTGTGGTCCCTTGTCCTGTGTCCGAGGCATGTCAGTTAAGATAACCACTGTACAATGCATTTCAATTTGTTTCCTTGTGCTTTGCTAATTACCCACATAGCCATACTGATGCCAGGCAAAGAAAATAAACTTACTGCACTGTAAACATAATGAAATGCCCGGGTTTGCGTAGCGGGATACTGATCATTTGTGTTGAGAATGAGGGGATCCTTTAAGGAGAAAAGGAACAGCAGGGCATCCTCCACCTCCATCCAACAGCAGAACCTACCTAAAGAAACTAGGGGACACTACTCTGCTAACTTAAGAGTTATGACCTGAGGCAATGGAGGAGAGGAAAAAAAAAAAAAATGAGGAGGAAATCTCTGGGGATCCAAGGTCTAGGTCGCCTTCCCTCCAGGCTTGGAATAGTTTATTTAGTAACAGTTCTGCAGCTGCAATATGGAAAACCCAATTAAAGGGAGGTGGAAAATATTCCAATTTGGAGGAAGGCTCTCACTCAATCCCTCTAGCGGGAACACCGTGGAAGGTTGCAAGAAAACTCTGCAACAATACATGCAGTCAAGGCGGGAGGAGGAGGAGAGCAACGGCTACTGAGGCACTCACCTGGCCTACTCACCCCAAACTCAAACCAGGCGAACCAGAGGCAGTCGTAGGGAGAATGCGATGAAGGTGCCTTGCTAGGGAAACCACCAAAGCAAATGGATAACCATTATAGTGGAACACTAGAGCCAAAGGAGATCAGAGTAACCACCCTACGCCACTAGTCTTAAAGTCTACACCAGGAGCTGTTACATAGCGAACAACTAAAGCCAAGCCAGGAGCAAGGATATTCCCAGCTATGGGCCAGGTGAGAAGGACCCTGGCCCAAGTCGGGCACGCTCAAGATGCAGACTAAATGAAGAGCAAGACCGTCAGCTGCAGAAAACCCTGCACCACAGTGGAATGGCTGGCATGACCCAAAAACTGATTGAGAGCTAAAAGCTGGTGAGCAGCCGAATGAGCACTGATATGCTGAATCATAATGAGTGTGGAGTGCTGAGACCTTGCAAGATTGAAAGCAGATTGAGTGCAGCAGACATCCCAGAGGCTGAAGTCAAGAAGATGCAGTAGGCATGAGCAATTGATTGCGTAAGCAAGCATGGACCTACACGTAGGTCAGTAAACACAGTAGTAGTAAGTGGACCTGCATGTTGATCTGCATAACGTAGTAGCAATAAAACAGCACTGAATTGGGGGCAAGCCAGCCAGGCATTTATAGCCAAATCAAGGTGACAAATACTCTGAGGATTTTCAGTGGCGAAGGCAGGATTTAGAACAGAAGTAATTGGCCACATGAGGCCATGACTCCCCAAACACTTCCCAGTTCCCGCCGTAGGACAAACAAGAAAGTGATGGAAGGGTGAAGAACCATGTGCAGATATAAAAGCTAGTTTAACAGCCTCAACAGGAACTTTAGCTGACCTCACAGTGAAACAGCAGTGTATAAACAGGGAATAGCATGACTGGACTGCATAGCAAGGGTCAGAGCTTGAACCAGGTGTAAACAATCAGATATGACAGCATGGGGAGCAAGTAATTCTGTAGCAAGGGAAGCAGTAATTCTGGGAAAGCAGAGTGAAAACAACTGAGTATGCAATATGGAGCAGCTATGGTTGAGTTGAAACACAGATAATGATTGCATTTGCATTACAGTAGTTTAAGAGTTATGAGCAACAGTGCAAATAGTAAGAGCTCAGGAGCGATATGCTAGGAGCTTGGAAAGAAAAGCCCACCACAAAAAGACAAAACCAAAGGCACATAAACACAGAAAACAGGAAACAAAGACAGAAGCAGCACACACAGCCAAAGGCAAAATACAAACCAGAAGCAGGAAAGAAACAGAATCCAGCAGCCTACTGTGACATCTACAATGCTATCACTGTTTGTAAGCATCGGGTCCAGCACTGCCCTGCCCTGGTCTGTTCTTCAACTACTGTAGCTCCCTCAGAAAAAACCTTGTGAGTAGTCCGAGATATACAGATCCTTGTCAAAGCTGCTGCTAGCTGTTCCACCATGTCTGCTATACTGAAGTCACCAACTAGCAGCACCAACTCCTTACTTGCCATCCTAATGTTGGCTTCCCAAAGTACCTTATCTTATCCAACTCCTCTCCCTGTGCTGGAGGTTTGTGCACTACCTCAGCATGGACAGCCACTCGAGATCCTGTCTCCAGGATGTGCCACAGCACCTCCAGCCTTTCCTTTTCCTATGGGCGACCCTGTACCTCTGTGGTCTTGATTTCCTCCCTCACATACAGTGCAACTCCTCCTCCATGTCCTGACTCTCCAGAACAGAAGGTAGCCAAGTATGGTCATGTCCCAGTCAAGGTGTTCAGTGCACCACAATTCCATTATGGCCACCAGACCCAGGATAGCTTCTGCTACGATAGCTCTAGATCGCTCCTCCACACCTTTACTCCCTCCTCGCCTGCTTTCTCTCTTTCTGTCTGTGCTGTCCCCTGAAGCTCCACTGGCCCACCTTTCCTTTTTGTCTGTTCCCTGTTCTTTTACACCTTTATTTTTGCTACCTGATTTATGACGGATCACAACTGATCGTTGACAATATTTTGTTGAGACTGAACAGACAATGCAACACAGGTCGACCGCTTTCAATGTCGGCTGCTGTTCCAAAGAACACAAAGTGTTTTCTTCCGCTTCTCGAGCGCCCCCCATATGTGGGTTCAGTCTCCTGCACCCCTGTACCACTAAGGATTGATGAACTCTGAGTCAGAGCTGATTTGACTGGGGGTGCAATACTGACAGACAGTGCCAGGTTCAGGTGGACACTACAGCGGCAATGGTGCTGAAGTCACTTGTAGTGTCATTTGCTGTACTGGTGTTGCTGTTGGGGGGGTATACCCGATTTATACTACCCTTTTCCTCTGCCTTGTCCCCACCCGTCTTATTGTGCCCCTACCCTACCCTAGTGGAGTTTACTTCCCTCAGGCTCTCTCTCCCTAATGGTACATCATCCAGTTGGGGACAGTTGTTGCCTCCTTTGGTCTTACAGCCTCCCCCGGCTAGTTTAAATGCTTATCCAAGTAGGATTTGAACCTCTCACTAAGACTGGGGGTCCCCTTTCTGAATGGATGCAGGTTATCTCCCCTATAGAAGCCCATATCTTCCTAGGTTGGCCGCCAGTCCCCAGTGTAGCCAATACAGGTGAAACCTCGGCAAAAGCCACCATACACGCCACCTACTTGAGGCCCATTCCCCAGTTCCCTGAAATTATCCTGCACAATCCATACTCTGCCCCTTGCCAGGTTATTTGTCCCAAGGTGGACAATGACCTCTATTAGCCTTCTAGCTCCTGTTGCCCTAGCGATTCCTTGAAAATGTTCTCCATCACTGCAAGCAAGCAGGCATTTCATCTACCTCTCCCTTCCCACCCCAGCTTCAAGTTTATTCATTTAACAACAGAGTCCCCCACTAGCAGCTGCTTCCTCCTTGACTGGGAGCCTCTTCCTCCCTCCTTGGGGCCTCTCCATCTGAGGTCCCCCACTTCCTCCCTTCCCACAGCTACAGGTGCCTCCTCTTGGCTGTCCCATCCCACCAGTGCTGCAAAAGAATTCTACACTGTTACAGGCTGAAGAATGTGTACCTTTCCTGCCATACTCGCCCTCGCAAAGTCCACCAAGGTCCAACCACTCTGCGTCTGCCTAGGCATCCTGTGAAGAAGCGGTGGCAGACTTAGTGGCCCCTGTGTGGGGCAGAAGGTCTTCTGCACCCTTGTCAGTTCAGCCCAGAGTCCAGCAACATCTGCCCTCAACCCAGTGAAGTGAGTACAAATGAGGCAGCATCTCAGTCTCCAGAAAGTGTCCTAAAGGCAGTGGACCTATACCATTGCATTGCCCCACTCCCATGATCTTTCCCCTTTTATTTAGAGCCAGTTGAAACTTATTTTACCCCTACCACCTCCTTTCTACTCCTGTTGTATTCCTACCTCTCCATTTTGCTTGCCTACAACTTATTTGTTACCCCACCCAAGATATGGTGTCTCTTATTTCCCCCTTTTCTAACCTTCTTACTTATCCTTACCTTATCTTGGGTATCTATTGCTACTTTCCCACTTGTGCTAAATCTACAACCTGCAGCTACCTTCGCTGTTGCTGGTTCTATACTGTAAACAGTAATGTGTTACCACCTAACCTCGGTCTGGTGTCCTTCTGCAGTCTCCTGCAGACTGCAATAACTCTGTGGAAGTCTGCAGATGCTCTTTAGCAGATGTTCTACTCCTGCGCTGCCCACTCACGAGGATGATGGGACACACTGGGTGTTACTGCTTTTATCCCCCCTTCCTGCTTCCTGGTGTCCCCCAAATGCCTGTCCCCACTAAGCTTCTGGCAACTTCACCCACCAACCATACACCTGATTCACAGGGCTTTCTTAACATACTCACCCCCAAGATTAATTTCCTGATCTAGATTCCCCCCACTGCCTGTGCTAATATTGTTCCCACAACACAACCGCCAGAACAAAGTGGCAGTGCCTCATAGAAGTCAAACACATTGAACACTTTCCTATTATTGCACAGTCCCAATCATTCCATTGAACATAATTCACTGCAAAAAAAAAAAAAAATGTTTCGGCATCAGTTAGGAATGACTCTCCATGCCAAAAAAGTAAGGAAATGGGACATTGGGGTCACAAGTACTCCCCTGAGCCTTGCTAATCTGTGGTGTGGTGTTTCCCAGGATTTGAACGATCGCGTGATTAAACACTGGCACCGTCCTAAGTTTGACACCTTCTCTCCAGGCCATGGTGTGCGAGTACTTGTGTAGGACTGGAAAGACAGTGCTAATGTTAGGTCAATACCCAAGGCTGTGTTGCACAATCTTTCAAATCCTGAAAAACACCACACCACAGATTCACCAAGGTGCAGGGGAATTATTTTTTTTACATTAATGTTGCATTTTCTTATTTTGGCATTAAGGGGCAACTGTTACAAGTGCCTAAATGTAATTTTTCTGCAACAAATGTGTAACCCCTAGGTGGCGCTATCCCAAGGGATACTACCCCTGCCTGCATAACTAACTGCAGGTTGAGGGGCCCGAGTTCATGAAAAGGGTGCCTCCACCCGGAGGGTAGATTTAAGGGTAGCGTAGCTGCTCTGGATACGGCCCTCCGGGAGACTGATACTCCAACCCTCTAGTGACCTGTACTGGTCAGCAATAATGCAATCACAATTATCACAGGAATGCACTGTTAACTCCACACTTGACACACACAACACCAGGGCTGATTCAGCTGCAATGGCCGTGGGAACCCCCCCCCCCCATAAAATAAGGCCAGCAACAATGAAAAGCAATATCACAGTATTTTCCACACAGAGGTGCACCAGATGCAAACAGATTTAGATCTGATTTATTGAGGGGATGTGAACAAGGGAGAGGCAGAAATCTGGTGATTGATTCAGTATCTGGTTTAGTCAGAGGTAAACATGCATGCCTGAAAGTCCCTTTAATACAGTCACACATCCTGGGTACCCACTTATCATACAGGCTAGCCTGAAGAGTTACCCGGGATAGGCTGGCGTTGCAGCTGTTGTTGGGGCCCTTGGGAAGAAAACACAACATGCACTTTACCCACAATTTGTAATCCGGAGCTGGATGTCTCAGTCCAAAATAATTAGCAACCCATAATTAAATCAGATGACACACCAAGGATAACTGAACTTTGTTGCGGGAGCTACCCGGATGTTTACTCACACTACCCACAGACCAGGCGATCCTCTAACGAAATATGACCTGTAGACACAATTGGATACAGATGGAGGTGAGGTCCCTTGTGGTCTTCGTTGACTATGCTGGTCTTCAGGCTGGCAAAACAACGTAAATCAGGACAAGGAAAACATGCAACACGAATGTTTTCGAACTACTTGGCCATGCAGCACTTTGAACAATTCATGCACATTTACATGTAAATTAAACTCGGCCTTATTTTAAAAGGTACATTATTCGAAAAACCAGTTACATTATGTAACACAAGGGGGGAGTTGTGTTACCCTGGGATCTTGTAAGTGGGGATATAACACACTGTACCACAGCCCAGGATGTGCAGCTTAACACAACAGATTGACTGTGCATTTGTTGGTAAGATTACTGTGAGAGGTGCATTCAAACATAACACAGATTGAAAATAAAACAGAAAATAATACCTAGCTCTTTGTTGAGCGCTAACTACACAGTGAACTTTTGTTCCTTCTATAACCCAGGTAGCTAAGCCGTTTCCTGGGACATACAAAGAAAATCAGCACAGAGTCTCTTGTTCTATGTTTCAAAGGAAAATTATTTATCAGTCTCAGGTTTTCAGCCAGTCCAAAGTCAGAATTCAATTCATTCTTGCAGGCCAAACAAAAAGTTCCAAACCAGACAGTCAGTTGATTCAGAGTTCTCTCTTTCCAAAGTAAAATCCTTCTACAAGTGTTCTCCAGCCAGGCTCCACATTTGTTCCTAATCAGGTACTGAGACACAAGCAATTGTTTGAGCCTTCTCTTTTATGCAGGCAATCACTCTCCTGCGCCTGCTCTTAATCAAGCACTTAGCTCTGTGAAGTTGTGGTGCAATGCCTTCTGGGACTTGTAGTGCACCACACTTTGTAGTACTGGCAGAGAAAAAATGGAACATACGTGCTGGGAGGTAACGCCTTTCCACAACTCTGCCCAGTGCTGTGTTACATACCTCCCCTCAGCTTAGCCCCCTCGGCTGAGCCGCCGCAGAAAAGAAGGAGTGGATGCGGAAAGAGCATCCGCATTCCATGTTTAGCACCGGCCTGGTGCAGAATCTGAAAATCAAAGGCTGTAAACTCAAAACCATCAGGTAACCCAAGCATTCTTTTCCTTAGTCTGTCTCATTCATGTGAGGGGAGCGTGATCAGTCACAAGAAAAAACTTACGGCCCAGCAAGTAATATTTCAGAGACTCAAGTGCCCATTTGATCGTCAGACATTCCCTCTCCACCATGGCAAAGCACCTTTCATGTGGCAACAGCTTGCGGCTCAAGTATATTATCGGGTGTTCTTCACCCTCAATGTCGAGACAGGGCTGCCCCCAGACCGATGTCAGATGCCATCCAGTTTGTCACGATCATGGGTTTGGAGAAGTCTGGGAATTTAGGACAGGAGGAGAGCACACAGTGCCTGTTTCAAGCAACAGAACACTTTTGTCGGCTTCAGGAGTCCATTTCATCATATTAGGTTTGACTGTTACATGTGAGGTCACTGGGGGGGCTGCTATAGTAGCAAAGTTTTGAATAAACCTTGGTAATAGCTAGTGAGTCCCAAAATGTCCTTACTTGTTTCTTATTGACCGGTTGTGGCCAGTCTTGAATAGCAGAAAATTTTTTCTTGTGGCTTTATAAGGCCTCTTCCTCATAATAACCCAAGTACTGTGCTTCACTCACCCTAAGGTACTTTCTTTGGGTTGGCTGTGAGCCCACATTGAAGTGACTCGTCACAGCACGTAGTTTCTCAAGTGACTGTCCCAGGTGTGGCTGTGGATGATGACATCGTCTAAATGCATGCAGCCTACTCCTGAGTAGGGTCACAGCACATGAGTCCATCAGGCATTGGAACGTGGCGGGAGCTCCATGTAAACCAAAAGGAAGCATTGTATATTGATATAAGCCATCAGGGGTGGCAAACACCGTTTTCTGTCTGGCGGCTTTTGTCAAGGGGACTTGCCAGTAGCCTTTCATCAGGTCAAGAGTGCTGATGAAGTGGGCGGTTCCCAGTCTTTCGATGAGCTCATCTATTCGTGGCATTGGATAGGCATCAATAGCTGAAATCTCATTCAGTTTTCTGAAATGGTTGCAGAACCCGACTGATCCATCAGGTTTTGGGACCAGTACTATAGGGCTAGACCAGGCACTGTGAGATTCTTCAGTTACTCCCATCTCTAACATCTTTTTAACCTCTTCTTTTCTCGCGATTCAATTGTGCTTCTGGTACACGATGTAAGCGAGGTGTACCACTTTCCCTGGAGGGTCACAATATATGAGTGACTAGTCCCAGTGTTGCGGCCGGTCAGAGAACACATCTTTATTTCATTCAAGGAACTCAAAGAGGTCTTGCTTCTGACTTGGTGTCAGGTCTCCAACCGTCACTGTGTCTCTAAGATTTTCCTCTGCTGGACTGGTTTTTGTTTCACTCCAGCAGACATCATGGTCCACCCACTTTTTCAACAAATTGATGTGGTATATTTGTTCAGGCTTCCGCCTACCCAGTTGTTTTACCTTATAGTTGACTTGGTTTACTTTTTCAAGTACCTGCAGGTCCCTTCAGGTGGCCGGAATTTACACTCAGAGGTGGGGACAAGTACCAACACTCTGTCACCGAGCTGAAACTCTCTAGGCACTGCAGAACGGTTGTAGGCTCTACTTTGAGCTTCTTGGGTCTTTTGCATATGTTCCTTCACAATGGGTATTATGGCATTAATGCTCTCTCTCATTCCTTCCACATGCTCAATGATGGTTTGGTGGGGGTAGGGTTGATGCTCCCAAGTCTCTTTTGCTATGTCTAGGAGACCTCGTGGGCGGTGGGCATACAGCAATTCAAGCGGGGAAAATCCAGTGGATGCTTGGGGCACTTCATGGATGGCAAACATTAAATCTGTAACTGATCTCAATTCCATCCATCTGTCTCCATGGTTTTCTTTATTACGCTCTTAATGTCTTATTGAATCTCTCAACGAGCCATCTGTCTGTGGATGATACACAGGCATTGCACAACTATTTGATCTGCAGGAGCTTGCGCCAAGTCCTTCATTACTTTCGAACGAAGGGGTGTTTCTTAGTCAGTAAGGAGATCTCCTTAGAATCCCGACTCAGAAAACATCTGTACTAGTTCACTGACGATGTTTTGGTGGCCACGTGTTCCGCGGGGGCGGCTTCCGGGTATCTAGTATAATCACTACACAGAATATACTGAAACCCTTCATGAACTTCACCAAGGGTCTACCAGGTCCGCCTTGTCTGCTCAAATGGTGTTTTCGATGAGTTCAGCAGGGAACTAGTGGTTCTCGGGAAGAAGAGATTCATGAACTCTCTGTTAGCACTCAGGACAGGCGACAATATCATTCCACCTCAGCATGGACCCCGACCAAAAATGAGCTCAACAGTCTCTCTTTGTCTTATCCATTCCCAGGTGTCCTCCCAAAGAGACTATGGGCCAAATGCAATCTGATTGTGCGGAAGGGCGGGGCACGGGTGCTACTCTGTCAGTTTGTTGGCTGTTTTGTATTTCATTACAGCAAGTTGTTGTTCCATAGCAAAGTTGTGGGTAGGGAGGGTTTGGTCAGGGGTTGAAGGGCCTCCCATCCACCACTTCACATCTCCTCTGGCGTACTGAGTGTGGGGTCTTAGAGTTGTGCTGTCCCAAATTTTCCTCTGTCTGAGTGCGCCTTCTGGTGTGAAGAGATTGTCCTATTCTAGGTCCTCTGGAGTGTCTCATATGACATCTGCTCCTCCGTCCTCTTCATCATTGTCTTCTCCATCAAGACTGTGTCATGTATGACATTTTTTCTTCAAGTTTGTTGGACACTGCATATGCTTATGCATCCTCATTGTCTTTGCCTTCCTCTTTTATCTTTATCTTTACCTATGGCATCATGGCCTTTATCCCTCCTCTCTCTCTCTTGTTTCATCTTTTCCTCAGTCCCTACAGAGTTCTTTTGGAAGAACGGACAGTCGTCCCAGCCAACACGGGAAGGCAACTGCTTCACCACTCCCACTGCTCCAGAAAATACACCTTCCTTTGTTGTTGTTCAATTCAAGGTGGACTGTGGGATACATCTTAAGTCCATGGATACGTGATGGAAATGGGGTCGTTGTCACTCCTTGGCTGAGGGTACTAAAGAGGTTTGACTAGTGTCACCATACTGCCAGGAGTCCAGCAACGTACACTTCCTGGTTCTGGACCTTGTACTGGACTAGATACAGGAGGCTGACTATGATTCCCCAGGAGAACAGTAATGATATTACACTGTTTTGGACAGGTTCCTCTATTTGCATTGGCTCATCTTTCTTGAGACAGTTCCAAGAAATGGTCTCAGTTCTTTCCACATGTGAAACAGGTTCTGGTATCTAGGTTCGTACTCCTTTTCTTGCTTTTCGCGTGTCTGGCGCCCTCCATTGGTACTGTAGTTATCTGGTCCCCCTGGCTCCTTCTCGCCCTTCCATCTGGGTTGTGCTGATGGGCGACTCTTTTATCTTGTTCTTGGTGAGCTCTCTTATCCAGACTGATCCTTTCAGGTCTGGTAGTCTTTAAAGTTCAGCGGTAGCATATCTCACAAGGTCTACCAGCCCCTCTGCAGTACTAGGGTTACCTTGACTGACCAGATTCTTTTTAAATCATAGGGTGGGAGCTCTGATAAAGTGATCCAGTACCACTCTTTCCACTACTGCAGTGAACATCAGGACTTCAGGTTTAGCCATTTTTCGAGCTAAGTGGATCAGATCAGTATCCAGCAGGCGGGAGTTTTCTCTGGTTGAAATGACCAGAATGGAATTGCTGAGCTCTCACTCGCAGTTGTTACCCTAGGCATGCAAAGATTTCTTTTTTAGCTTATCATAGTCTTCAGCATCCCCGGCCCAAGGTCATAATATACCTTCTGTGCATCACCACTGAGGAAAGGGGCCAGAATGCCAGCCCACTTATTTTGAGGCCATCCATTTTCCAGCTGCAGTCCTTTCAAAGTTTTCAGACAGGCTACATCATCACTGAGCTGTCATCTTCTGCAGAAGTGCCCAACTACAATGGAAGATGCACCTGTTATTCAGGCTTCCTTCCTTTGGCCATCTCTGCAGCAAGCCGCTGTATCTAAGCTCAACATTTGCTGTCCCCTCCGCTGCTCTTCCAGCAGCAGTCCTCGAGTCTCTGCCTGCTGCTGGTTTGTAGTTTGCTGGGCCAGATTCGCTAGCTAAGCTGCTGCAATAGGTTCTCCATAGCTGCTTCAGTGTTTTAGTGTTGTTATCACACAACCTTGCCCGCATTCTCCACCACTGTAACACAAGGGGTGGGGTTTGTGTTACCCTGGGATCTTGTGGGTGGGGATATAAACACCTTTAGCCACCACAACCCAGGATGTGCAGCTTAACACAACAGACTGACTGTGCATTTTGTTGTGAATTACTGTGGGTGGTATATTCAAACACACTAACAGGTTGAAAATAAAACAACGAAAATAATACCTAGCTCTTTGTTGGCGAGCTAAAGTACACAGTGAACTTTTGTTCCTCTCTATAACCCAGGCAACTAAGCTGTTTCCTGGACATACAAACAAAATCGACACATGGTCTCTTGTTCTATGTTTCAAGGGAAAATTATTTACCAGTCTCAGATTTTCAGCCAGTCCAAAGTTAAATTCAATTCATTCTTGCAGGCCAAACAAAGGTTCCAAACCAGGCAGTTCAGTTGATTCAGAGTTCTCTCTTCCAAATAAAAATCCAATTAGATTTGCTGCAGGTCAAACAAAGTTCAAACCAGGCAGTCAGTTGATTCAGGTTCTCTCTCCAAAGTAAAATCCTTCTACAAGTGTTCCCCAGCCAGGCTCCACGTCTGTTCCTAATCAGGTACTGAGACATAAGCAATTGTTTGAGCCTTCTCTTTTATGACAGGCAATCACTCTCCTGCACCTGCTCTTAATCAAGTATTTAGCTCTGTGAAGTTGTGGTGCAATGCCTTCTGGGACTTGTAGTGTATGCACCATGCTTTGTAGTCCTGGCAGAGAAAAAAAATGGAACATACATGCTGGGAGGCAACGCCCTTCCACAACTTTACCCAGTGCTGTGTTGCAATTAGTAAATGTATATTTCCCACCCCTCACGACTGCTGCAAATTTTAAAAGATTTTTTGCAAAATTTTTAGACAATATGCAGGGTTGCCTGATAATGGGAGGGAATATCAACCTAACTTTGACTCCACGCCTTGACTCGTCTACCCCCTCTGGGCACCGCATTTCCCCAGCCCAGAGATCATTTTGTTCCCAACTGGCTTCATTGGGGCCAACAGATGTCTGGAGACATTTTTACCCCACTTCTAGAGGATTTACATTTTATACCTCCAGACATAATTCCCATTCGAGACTTGACTACTTTTCTATTTCTAAGCAGCATACAGACTATTTACAAGACCTTACTGTAGGCCCCAGGTTTCTTTTGGATCATTCTCCCTTGTTTCTAAAGTTAGATTTTAATATACCTAAGAAAACCACCGGGTGGTGCCTGAATACCTCTTTTCTCAAAGACAAAGATTTTAAGGACAGCCTTAGTACCAAAATTTCCCAAGTTCTAGCTGAAAACTCCACTCCAGACGTGTCTGCCACTATAGTGTGGGATACTCGGAAGGTGGTAGTTCATGGCGAAATTATCACCTATGCTGCATACAAGAAACAGTGGGAGAGACAATATAAAAAAGTTCATGAAAAACTAAGGGAATTGCAGCAGACCTATACCCAGATTACTGCTGCGATCAAGACGCAGATTAATCAGAAAAAACAGTACTGCAGAAAATTTAGATGAAAAAACTCAGCAGGCGTTGTCTTACCTTAAGTCCTATAGATACAAAGGGGCCCTAAAGGGGCAAGGAATTTAGCCAGGAGACTTGAGGGCTATAGAACAGCCACCCTGCATTTCCCAATCTTGTGGACCCCACATAATAATAGAGCCACAAACACAACACAGGTTATGGAATTTTGGAATTATTATACACAGTTATACAGCACACCCACACCCCACTCCTTCTAGGCTGGAGAATTTTTCCGCCTCTTTCATTACGAAACTCTCCCAAGATATGGAATGGAGACTGAAGGCCCCAGTTAGAACAGAAGAGATTAAATGGGTAGTGACATGCAGCAAAACATTAAAACCCCAGGCCCTGACGGACTGCCTGCTGAGTGGTACAAGTCCTTTTCTAGGCAACTTGCCCTCCATTGATGAAGACATTCAGGAAATACAATGAAGTCGGAACTCCCCACCTTCATGGGACTACATTAACATTTCTCCCATATTAAAAGCAAGAAAAATCCTCCGATTTAGCAACATCCTATAGGCCGATATCCATTTTAAATATGGATTACAAACTATTTATGTCCATTTGGGCCCACAGAATTGAGAAGATGATGCCACGTCTTGTAAATTCAGATCAATCTGGGTTCATCCGTTTCAGGCAAACCTCAGACAATATCCACAGAACAATACATTTGTTAGACCATATTAATCAGAGACAGATACCGGGGGTCTTTATCAGCTTAGATGCTGACAAGGCCTTTGACCAGATCACCTGGCCGTACCTTTGGAAAACGTTGCCAGAGTTTGGATTCCCCAAGGAATCTGTCAGCCTTCTTCAACAGGTGTATGCTGCACCCAAAGCATACATAAAGGTGAATGGACAGCTCTCACCTTTGATCCCTCTTAGTAGGGGGACCAGGCAGGGCTGCACCCTATCACCTCTTCTGTTTGCCCTCAACATAGAACCCCACGTGGTAGCCATGATGGCACCTGACATTCAGGACAATTTCTGGGGAGAGACGAGTTTATTCTTTCTTTGTGATGTGGATAACATTTTATTGGACCCTACTAGATCCAGAAATTACCATTCCAGCCACACTGGAGGTGATAGGGGCCTTTTCAGACATTGCGGGATATAAAATAAATATACAAAAGACAGAGATTCTCAATCAATCAATCAATCAATCAATCAAGATCTTTATTTTGCCAGTCGGAACATCATTGAGACAAGCTCATTTACAAGATGGACCTGGGGCAAAACAATTGCCAACAGGGTTAAGACATATCGAGTTGAGTGACCGTACATAACAATGACATAATAATAATAACATAATAACATATAACCATCACATGTAACAAGATACTCCCACCAGAACATAGCAATAGGTTCAACAGGAGGTAGTGCCATTTAAATACAATTGTATGGATACAGATCTATGGAAGTAAGGTAATGAGCCAAAGTTTATACAGTAAACATCATTGGAGGAGTCATAGTGAGCAGGGTGACAGTTCCTCCAGCGTCAAAGTCCGAAGAAGATTGAGATGTAGGAGTCCTTTGAAAAGTACTATAGGCATAGCCTGGCAAGTGGGGTGGGAAGGGAGGGGTATAGGGAGTGGGAGGAAGGTCAGCCGAGATAGAGAGTTTGGAAATAATGGCCTAGGGAGGAAGGACTGTTCAAAGGGAGAAACAACAGATGCCACAGGCAATGGTGGGGGGTTATTGATTTATTTATTTAAGAGTTTTACCAGGAGGCATACTGAGCTGGAGCACCGCTAGATTCCAGATGCGCCCAAGCAATGATAAGGTGTAAAAAAGCAAATATAAATATGAGGTGGTACAAGACAGTTGGTGAAAGCAGTCATACTTGCAATACCCACAGATATAAATTCTGCAACAATGGTTTAAGTCAATATTTGAAGCAAGTTGGGACCTTGGTTTTGGACAATAACAGAAGGGAGGACTCAAATGACGCCTCAGGCAATAGTTGAGGTTTAAGTCCAGAAATTAAAGCAGTAACAAATCGTGATGTTAAGACCCTGACTTGTAATAATGACAGACCTCGGAGAAGGTCTTCAGGAACAAGGATTTGAAGAGGGAGAACGTGACAGGGCTAGCGAGCCTTAAGGTTTTCTGGATCTTATTCTAGGGCATAAGGAAGAGTGAAGCTTATTGAGGCTTCACATTTTGAATTTTTCTCTGTCTCAAACAGACGAGTTTGCTACCTGCTGAGCCACTGACACTTTACATATGGGACCCGCAATACATTAAAAATCTGGTACGAGGTAAGAGCACTTACGAAAACAGGCAAAATATTATACTATTTTAGGATTCTAGTATCAGTGAAGGACTTCCCAGCGGCCTGACTTGATCACATCCACGGGGAGTGGCAGGGAAGGGGATTATCAATCATATAGCAATTTTAGATTCACATGTGTGGTGCCCTTTGTTGCTTTACAATCTAAATTCCACCACCCCACACACCATTATAGATATCTGCGGAAGTCGGACCTTTCTAACTGACGAAACCCTTCGACACACTACAATTCCAATATCCCCATTAATGTGTTGCTTCTGAAAGCTATCTAGGGATGGGGCATACCTACCTGATAGGGCCTGATTTATAGGTCCTCACAGAGCTCTGGCAGGAATCAACTAGGGATATTTTAGCTATATGGAATAAGGAATTAACTACTCAAATAACATATGAGAAGTGGTTAGAACCAATTTTGTATTCTATGAAAGCTGCACAAGCCTCTTATTGGTTTGAATATATCTGGAAATGCCATATACGATTTTTTATTATTACTTACAAGTTAGTATAAATTTTTACCAGCAAAGTATGGTGTGTGTTGAAGGAAGTGCGGGGAATCATTGGCAAATATCACACATATTGTTTGCACCTGCCCGAAAATAATCCAATATTGGCAGGATATTACAAGAAGCTTAAGGTTTCTAATAGACCCAGAGGTAACTCTAACGCACCAAATTATACTCCTTTGTATTGCAGTCAACGGAGCGGTGCCTCCCAATAGGAGTGAGCTGTATCCTTATTTGGCAGCAGCCAAAAAAGCTATAACCCGCTTCTGGCGGGCTGCCACTGTACCCACACTGTCCCACTGGCACACAGCTGTGTCTGAAATTTACTATTTGGAAAGGTCTATTTGCACCAGGTTAGGGCAGGTCTCCCATTTTGAACTTGAATGGAGACTTGCGTTTTCTACATTACACCCTTGGATGAATCCTTTGTATTCATAAAACTGGTCAGATGGATTGTTTTCTGCTAATGTAAGTAAAGCAACTGTTTTAACCTCCCCTGAATGTATTAGGACATTGATAATCACTATCTCTGTTCACTCTGTGGTTATTTGTAGAACTTTACATGTAATGCTTTAATTGTAAAATGTAGTCCTGCTGTAATGAACTAGAAAAAATAAAGAATATTAAAAAAATAAATAAACTCGTCCCTTTCTGGTCCTTCCAGGCAGGATGCAGGCTGATCTTCTCTTCTCAGCCTTATGGAATCAGATTAACTGCAGCTGCAGGCAGTAGCTACCCAGGCTGGAACAATGTGGACCCACAGACTGAAGACTGAAACAAGTCTAGGCCAGGCAGGCCTGACAGCTGGCAAGCTCCCCAGAGGCACATACACTGGCTCTTGGGATGTCTCTCTAAATCTGACCTGTTCCAGAGCTGCCCCCTTTTATATGGGGCAGAGTTCCAAAGATCTTACTGGTTGTCAACCCTGTCGATCAGTTCCCAGATATTGATTGGCTGCTGTTTTGGCACCTAGATATTGTTCTAGTTAATCCCCCATAAGTCTCTAGCATCTCCCCAGAAGCCCCTTAGTAAAATCCTGGCTTTGATTGTTGGCAAAGCACTAAAATGGAGTCTGTAATCACAGCTTTATGCAGTTCAGACAGTGTCACCACATATCAAGCTCTGGTGCATCAGGATTAACACTGATTTTATTTCGTTCCCACTGTCCTGTAGCACCAACAGTCCTCTCTTAGAAAAGTCCATTTACATACATCAGATGCTCTCCCAGGGATTCTCTGTACATAACACAGAGAACACACAGCAACTCATAAATATTCATGAGGGCACTATGCTGTGACCTCTTGCTGACCTTTTCCTTTCTGGTACCCTGGTGGCAGTGCTTGCAGCAGCTGCCTATTTATTTAATTAAAATATTTTTCCCAGTTTTGTAATTACTTCTTCTCTAAAGGCTGCTATACATTAGGAGATGGTCACCCCAAGGTAACAATATTCAGGGTATATAACTCCTAGCTCTTCAAGTCTCTTTAGGGTAAGATGTTTTAACCTTTGGATATTTTTGGGTTGTCCTTCCTCAGACCTCTTCCAACTGCACAATATTCCTTTGTGGTACCGGTTCTAAAACTGAGTGCCAATACTCTTACTAGGGGCTCAACCAAGGATCCATATGACTGGCATTAATACAGAGCTTTCTGCTGGGAATGTTCCTGAGTATACAGCTTATCATCTTATATGCTCTCTTTGTAACCTCTATACTATGCTGCTTAAATTCTAAGTCATTTGTAACAAGTACTCCTAGGGCTTTCTTACTGTCTGTGCATTTGAATTCATTTCCATTTACAGAATATTTTGCCAGCATGTTTTTCCTTCCAAAATGCATAATACAGGATTGCTAATGCTAAAACTCATGTTATGCTCATGTGCTCACCTACCAGTCTTGTTTGAGTCTTCCTGTAAGTTACAAATGTCTTTTATGTTATTGACCATAGCTCCTATTTAGCTATCATCAGCAAACATACTAATCCTGTGTGTTTGACAATGTTGGTAACCCAACTGCTTGCACCACCTTCAAGCATATAGGTCATACCATAATATTGATTGTACTGTTCACTGACGTTCACAATCTCCCCTCAGGACTTGTATAGCTACCCTACTGCATAGGACTAACAGCACTGTTCATAGCCTGTTATCTTGTCTCCTACTCCCACTGTAATATTGTATACCGACTACTATTTGATATATATTGCTCATACCCTGTTATCTCTTTACCTACCCTCACTATAATATTGTATAATGACTGCTTATTGTTATGTATTGTACCTTGACGTGGAGCCTTGGGAAAGGAGTCCCTGACTCAAAGGTTGTAATCCGATATTCTAATAAATAAATAAAATAAATAATTCATGATTTGTCTGATGTTTGCAGTGATGACATAAATAGATTGAATAATGTTGGGCCCAGGACAGAGCCCCGGGGCATGCCGCTAGTCATCATGTAATTTTACATCCCTGTCAAGATTCAGTTTACATGTGCTCTTCCCCCAGTCACCAGCAGCACACGCAGATAAGGTTAATGGGATCTCCCAGGGCAACAGAAATAGTCTCCTTGTGTAATGTTTGGCACACATGTGACCCCCACTGGAGCGTATTGCACTGACAGTATAATATAGGACTTTTTCTCTAACTGATCCACTCTGTGGCTGTCCTGCCATTATACTACACCTCCTTCACCTGCCTAGGATCAGGCTTGGTTTCTTTGTTCCTCTGAGCACGCTTCTGCATTAACCAGTTTGTGAGGATCCACTGGGGCAAGTCATGTTCCATATTCACTATTTCTTACCTGCTTATTCTCTGAATAGATCTTATATTTTGAACAGTGTCTGCTGCCCCTAGGCAAGAGAACTGTTCACCCTTCTGTGTACCGCAACCCTCAGGGAGTATGTCTCTCAAGCTCTTCACCGAGTGCTTTTATTCTTTATCGCTAGTGTTAACCTTGCTTAAGCTTTACTGCACTCCTACACCTCTTTCATGTACCCATGTAGTACACTCCTGTTGAGGCTTATCGCACCTTTCTTTCACACCAATACCAGTACCAAATCCTTTTGGGAGTCTTTACACCTTGCTGTTCTGCTTCAAGGTTTAGCTATCTCAAGCTTGTGTCTTCTGAGCCTCTGGAAACTGACCCCCAACAGCCAACCTGTACCACATCCCAGACCTGGAGTCCTGCTCGAGACACCAGCACAGACTGGGCACACTAAAAGAGAAAGTATAAGCAGAGACCAGACTGAAATGCAAAAAGTGTTAATAATAAAAACCAAAAGTGTTGCTGTCATCCTTGTATTCCTGGACTGATTCAGTACATCCAGAGGCCCACCCCAGCCTGAAGGTTGGGTCCAGCCCCACTGCTCTTACCTGCACTCTCTTCTGTTCAGGCCAGACCCTTGACTAACAGGAAACTTCTGGATCTCTCTGTCTGTACTCTTAGCCTCTCCCCCATTTCTTGTGGCTAAGCCCCTCCCAGCTCCTATTACAAGACTCCTTCAACAGCTTATACTCAGTGAATAGGTTCTGAACCCTTTTAGTAGCCCTGTTTTGGTACAGGGGTTACATGCAGAAACTCAATATGGTCCAAACAAAATGACAACTTGAGTATTGTTATTGGAACTGTAACCCCTAGGTGGCGCTACCCCAAGGGATACTACCCCTGCCTGCGTGACCAAGTGCAGGTAGAGGGGCTTGAGTTCTGTGAACAGGTGCCTCCACCCGGAGGACAGGGTTAATGGTAGCATAGCTGCCCTGGGTACAGCCCTCTGGGGCACTGAGACCCCCCTCTTTCCCCTCTACTGGCCTAGACGGTTCAGTGAATACACAACAGCAGTTAACACTGGAATGCAATAACAACCCCACACTTCTTACACTTACCACCAGGGCTGGATCAGCTGGCTCGGCCCCTGGAGACCGCCTGTAAAACAAGGTTTACCACAACAGCCAACAGTATTTCAATGCTGTCTGTACAGAGGTACACCACAACCAGTTTAAGTGCAAAAAGATTCAGATCCAATTTATTTTGGGGGAATTAACAAGGAAGGAGCATAATCTGGTGCTTGATTCTAGTACTGATTAAATCAGGTTTAAGCATGCATGCCTCTAAGAGTCCCTCTATCACAGTTACACACACTCTCTCTATACCCAGTTGGAGTTGCAGGCTAGCCTGAAGCATTGCCCGGGGTAGGCCAACATTGCAGCTGTTGTTGGGGCCCTTAGGAAAAGGAAAACACAACATGCAATTTAACCCAATATTTGTATTCTGGAGCCAGAGGACTCAGTTTGTGACAGTCAATCAAAACAATTAAATCAGATGACACACTTTGATTAGGAGGTAGTTGCAGGGAGCTACCCTTGATTTACTCACGATACCCACACCAGGTTGCAGAAGGGACGAAATGGAGACCTCAGGATGAAGTGCTGGTTTGCCAGGAGAAGCAGGGCCCATACGATTCACCATGGTGTCATTCCTATTCATTGATGTTGAGCAGGGAGCCGAATCCCCAGGCAGGTCTCTTGTCAGGTGGTTCTCTACAGTGTGAGCGGCAATCAAGGCCGTGGTGTTGAGGCACATACAGGTTGAAGGAAACTGATTCAGTCAGGTCAGAGTTACTAGATACTGCTTCCAGCAAGCGTGACACATTCAAGCAGTGGGGAACCAAATCACAACCCACTATTAGCATTCAGCACACCTATAATAAACGTAAGGAAATACCACAGTTCAGATAGCAGTCCGGTTGCAATTCACAGGATTTTCTGCGCAAACTGTATGTTCTGCGGTCGTGGTGGAAGTCCTGACAGGCCGATCGTACAACAGGAAGTCTTCAGTCCTCTTCAGGTGAAATAAGTCACAATTTAGGCTGAAACTCACAGGTTCAGATGAAGTCTGATTCTATACTTAAGGCAGACTTCTTCACTAGAGATGATGGGGCAGGCAGGCCAGACACAGCCTTCCCGCCGATTTCCCGTGCTACTACGCAGGAGCAGCTGCTCGAATATCTCGAGCTGTTCACTCTCTCAACTCCAAACTCACACTGACTCACTGCTGCAGGCAGCTCGGGACTTTCCCAGTGATCCAAAAGGTTTGATTCGTTGATCCATCTGTCTGCCACAGCAAGGGCTCCCCCTCTAGGTCCATTTCAACGCCAAAGGGAGAAGACTACAATTCCTATAGAAATGTACTCCCACAAGACCCCTGGGGGCAGGCTCCATTTTAGGGCCCCCAAAGGTACTGATTGGTGCATACTGGCATTCCAGAACCAAGATGGTGGTGATTAGCAGGAAAGTCCATGCTGCAAAGAAGGCAGCAGACAAACCACAATATCATTATTAAGAAAGTAGATAAACAGCAGACAATCACAGTTCTCAACAGAGCTCCCTCTGTGCAATTAGCAATGGCAGAATGGAGCAGTTATCTGGCAGCCCAGGCGGGGCTTGAGCTTAGAGATACTCAGCCCCTACCCAGATTAATTATACACTATGAGACAGGCAGCTCTTAAAGAGACAGGCACGGAGGCTAACAGGGCTCTCACATGCAATTACTTTTAAATGGTCAAAACACAGGACACCAGCCTGGCAGTGGGCATTTAGGCACACCCAAGGAAGACTTTTGGGAACCCCCAATTATAGGGGTGGGTTCCAGATATTTCTGGCATTTATCTGGAGTGATAAGCAAAATGTTTTGTTTTCCTCCACAGACTTTTCTTTTTGAGTTATAATAATAACAATAATAATAAAAATACATGTTTTGTTCAGTGGGACGCAAGCAAGCAATCTTTGTTTGTAGAATGCTCTTCCAACAAGACCATAGCACTGTACAGTAAAACAATAAAAACACAGTACCACAATCAGTAAAATAAAACAAATAATAAAAAAAACTTTAAGTGTTTAAAAATGCTAGTTCAAATAAATAACTTTTCAAAGCAGATTTAAAGGCCTCAACGGACAGGCACTCTCTAACCCAATGAGGCTATATTGGAATCAACAGCTCTATGTTGCCCACCAGTGGCATGACAAAATATTTTTAAAAATACAAGCGATCACTGCAAGAACTCTCACACTTTAACCCTTGGGGTGACTGCAGGAAATTACACTAAATCTCAGGAACCCTTGGGATTCCCAGGATTACATTTAGCACCTTATTTATTATGACTCCAGGTCCTTCTCCTTCCCACAGCAGTAAGAAGAGCCCCACACAGTGTATAGATCCTAGCTTGGTTTCTGCGCCCCAACTGTAGGACCTCACATTTGGCTACACTGCATCCATGCTGTCCGGAGTTCAACCCATCACCCAGCCTGTTCAGGTCCTCCTGATGTTTGTCCCCAGCCTCAGAGAGATCTTCAACCCTATAACGATCAGTGTCATCAGCAAACTTCAGTAGCCTGCGGGAAACTCTGGTTCCCAGATCATTGATGGCAATGTTGAAAAACAGTGCCTACAGCACTGATTACAGAG
Organism: Neoceratodus forsteri; assembly: GCA_016271365.2. Taxonomy (NCBI): domain Eukaryota; kingdom Metazoa; phylum Chordata; order Ceratodontiformes; family Ceratodontidae; genus Neoceratodus; species Neoceratodus forsteri. The sequence continues at coordinate 67,149,042 of JADMNL010000035.1, forward strand.
GGGCGTCATAAAATGCTCCTCTCTGAAGGGCACCACACAATTCCCATCTCCAGCCGGTACAGTGCCATTCAAACACGACCCTTGGCTTTCTGCCCTCAAGTCAGTTAGCAGCCCATCTTGTGTATGGTTCTTTACCACAGAGATGTAATGTACTTTGACCAAATGTTAATCATATGCCACTGTGCCTGAGGCCTTGCTGAAGTCCAAATAGACCATGACTGTGACGCTGCTCCTGATCATCTCCGTAGGCATCCCCTCCAGAAATGTAATCATGTTGATTTAAAGTCATCTGCCCCCTTTTAAAGCTGTGCTGTGACAGAATCAGAACACTGGTGTCAATCAAGTAATTAAATCAAGTAATAAAGCAGTAACGATGAGCTGCTGGTCATTTGCAAGTGATTAATGACCAGTTGGGGGATGGGTGGCATGAAGCACAGTTGAGGGCTACCTCCCTCCAGCCAGTCATTAATCCAAGGAAATAACCAGCATCAAAGTTGTTACTGCAATTATAAGTCGAATCGCAATAACACATTTCACTTTTGCCATTTATGTTTCCTTGGGTGTGCACGATAAACATTTTGCTTTACTTTTGAGAACGGCATTTGAGAGGTGTGTCACTGACTAGACCAATGCAAAGCAATCTACAGTAGGCTTGTCCTTGACAGACCAATGACCATGCAAGCAGAGTATGACAGTGGTCACGCTTTCATGGGCTTAAACTTTGTGCACTTGAAAGAACTGAACCGTTCCAATGAGTGAGCCCTTCAGTACTTTCATTTGCATAAAGCCATCTGGCAAGCAGCTGAGTGCAGGGCCAGCATTTGGCTTACCCGCACAACAAGAAGTAACAACAGGCAGCCCCAAAGTAGCAGCAGGAGCCAATGTTAGTGAAACATGTATAAACAAAAAAAAAAAACTCCCACTCCTTCCCTCTGTGTACTGTGCTACCCCTACCCTCTGTTCCCATCCCAGTAGTAAGAAAAAAAAACTCCAGCTCCCTCCTTCTTCTTTGCCTGTACTGCCCTAGCCTCCATTCCTGTCCCAATAGGTAGGACAAAAAAAATGCTCCCTCCCTCTGTGCTGTGCCACCCGCAACCTCCGTTCCCATCTGTTAACCGCCAGGTCACACCAGGAAACGAGCCTTGGTTCAGCATGCCTTTCCCGTTAACAACTTTAAAATAAATAAATATATTAAAAACTCAATAAGCCGGCATCGGGGGCCCAATCATCATGTCGGCATTCAGTATCACTGACCCACCCAGCAGTGTAGGACACTGGGGAGCCCCACCCCCGCATGTCCCAATATATTTATTTTCTTTAATAAAACCTGAAAAAAAGAAAACAGTCCCCATCGTTCTTTTGTTTTTGAATTCTGAAAAAGAAAACAGTCCCTGTCATCTCCTATCCCTCCCCATCCTGACCATCCCATTGAGCACCCACCACCCCACACACACCCTTACCCCATACTTACCCCCCACCGAGGTCGTAGGCTGTCATCTTCTGTGGACCAGGACACGTCTGCACTTTTTCAAATTCAAACCACGAACTGAGGAATAAAGGAAAGTGCCATATAAAGTATTTCAATGGTGTTTTGAATTTTTTGAATGTGTAGAATTTGCACTTTCTGATTTCTATCTCACCTTTTTGGACATTTTTATGTTTGCTTGCATGCATGTGCAAGAAACATTATGTGGCAGTTTAGGAGAGAAGCGGGTTGTGGAGTTGAGGCAGTCTGGTGGCCAATGCCAGCACTGCATTTGTGGGCTTGATGGTGTGCACCCAATGCAGGCCCAGTGTCCTGATGACACTGGTTCTGCAGAAGTGCCACCAACTTGAAACAATTTGGCCGCTGCAATGAGGGGCCACCTCGTCATTCTGCTGCAATGAGGAAGTGACCCGTCATTGCAAGGTGGTACCTCACCTGGTGTAACAGTACCAGGAACATGGCGGCTCCATGTGGCTGCCTTAAAGACGATGGGGGTGCCCGTCGGCATGCCCACGACCCACTTCATTTGCTGACAGGGATCCCACTTCCCGTCTTCATAATGTCCCCACCCCCAAATTTCTGTTGTGTGCTGAGGGGGTGCCCAATCCCCCTCGGCATCATGCGCCTCCCTAACAGTCTTTCTTTGCCGACAGGGGAGCTCACTCCCCGACAGCATAATGTCCCTACCTCCCCATTTCTGCTGTGTGCCCAATCCCCCTCAGCATCATGTGCCCCCCCACCCATTCTTGTGCCAACGGGGGGCCCAATCCCCATCGGTTTCGATCCCCCTCCCCACAAATGCAGGTGTACACTGGCAGCCCACCCCAGTGTATCAAACACACCTGCAAAAAAAGGAAACTGACCCACGTTGTCCATTTGTTTGTTTTCTTATCTGAAAAATGTGAAAACGGTCCATCGAAGTGTTCAGTGCCCCTCCCCCAAACCTGTGCCCACCACTCTCGTACTCTCCCTCCCCATCCACCCTCAAGCTATACTTACCTCAGAGCCCGGTGCAACGATCTTGTGGACCGGGAACACGTCTGCACTCTTCAAAGCTGACCGCGAACTGAAGAAATGCCGTAAGCTGTATAATGGCATAAATAGGGGGTTTTCAACTTTGATGCATATCTTGGGAATTTTGGCAACAAATGTTCAACATGGGGTTATTGGGACCCTCTGAAGATCACCTTTCGAGACCAACTAATAAAAGACAGTGACCAGTGCCCACTGTTCATGGTGGGCTCTCAAAACCTATATTGCAAATTCTGAAGAAAAAAAAAAACTAAAATGACAGTTTCTAGCGTTGTCGCATGCAGTTTCACGCATGCTTGTAACTTCGCAAATTTGTAATATTTTCTACTCCAGATTTTCAACATTGGCATTTTCCTACACCCCTTAATGAACATATAGCTGAATTTTACACATCCTTGCTGAAATCTTTTCATACTGCCAGCCAGAATAGTGTGATCGCTGTGGGAAATCAGCATTCGGGACAGGTTAAAGAAAATGACAGTGACATAGTTCATGAGCAGAGGTCCTAAAATGCTATGTTGAAAATTTGGTGACGAAAGTCCATAAAATGACTGTTACAAGCATGCATTGCGCAGTTTTCATGCACCCTTGTAACTTTGCAAATTTGTAATATTTTCATGCCAGATTTTCAACATTGGCATTTTTTCATATCTCTATATGAACAGTACAGCTGTCATTTTTCATATCCTGGGCAAAATGTGTTTGTGCAGTTCTGGCGCGAAATAAGCAGCAGTTCCTGTGGAAATCAGTGTTTGGGAAAGATTAGAACAAGCAAGTGGGAGGGGTGAGTGAGCTCAGCAGAGCTCTGTCAGGACTCTGCAGATTTCTTTTTGGCAGAAAAAGGTGCCAGGTGCAGGCAGGAGCCCAGCACAAAGGGCAGTCTGCAGCCGTGAGAAACAGAGATGACGGCGTGATAGGGGGGGAGTGAGCGAGCTCAACAGAGCTCTGTCAGGACTTTAGAGTTGCCCACCCTACCACCCAGGGTTCTCTGTGGTCCTATATTACAGCAGGGTCTCTGGGGTGGAGACAAAGCAATGACTGGATACTTTTAGGATTGCTGTAATAATACAGATTTAGTTGTTCTGTTTATTTCTCTAACTGAGCTGAGTAATACTTGGAGTGCAACAGAATTTCTAACTGGGCTAAGTGAAACTATATGAGGGATGAGAACAAAAAGTATGGTAGCTGAGGGGTGAAAAACAGACAAGGAGGCTGTAGGATTGCTACAGTAATACAGTATCTAACGGATGAGATTTGAGACTGAATTATCAGCAGGGGGCAGTAGCGGACTAGTAGGGAGGAACAGGAATTTGAGTTAAAAGGGGCCTAACAAGTAAAAGCCTGTAACATAACATGGGGACCAACATGGGGCAGGTGCCGCATGTCAATATTGCAGGCATCTTTGGAAGGGTGGTGGGGTGTACACAGTGTGGGTCCACCATGATATGGGACTGGGCTTGGAGAATGGGGGGGGCGGTGTATGGTCTGTATACAACTGGCCAGTTTGAGGGAGGAACTGTAGAGGCTAGGGAGGAGTCTAAGTTGCAGGGCAGATGAGTATGGTAGGCATCCTGGCTGGGGGGGATAGCGGATGGCAAAGGGGGGACGGGAGAAGAACAAACTACGGAATGAAACCAACCCCAGTATCAGAGGCACTAGCAGAAAAGAGGAGAAGAGAGGGGTGGCTGAGGGTGAGGGGGCCTCCTGATGGGAGGAAGAGACCACAAGGAATACCGGGGAGAGCAGATGGCTGCAGGTAGGGAGGGGACCAGCGGGCAGGGAGGGGAACAAGTAGGAGGGGGAACCGATGGGGGCAGAGATGTAGGAGGGGTATCAACTAGGAATAGATTTGAGCCTCTGCTATGGGAGAGAGGAGCAGGAACATACTGAGGGAGGACAGAGTGGGGACATGAGGGGATTGCAACTGGTAGGGGAAGAGATGAGGACAGAAGGGTAGAGGGGCTAGTAAGGAAAGAGGGGGTGACAGGAGGAGAGAGGCTATGGGAAGGGGAAGGATGGGAGGCATCACTATCGGGGTTGAAAGGAATGGGGGCCCTAAATCGACAACAACGGGGATAGGAGAGGGGTTAGAAATCAGCAGGGGAGGAGGGGACGTCAACATGTGAAACCCAGTAGGAAGTAGTCAGGCTGAGAAGGGGTTCAAGGGGGATGGGAGGAATAAGGCAGAGAAAAGAGGTGAGGCAGAAGTAGAGGGTGCAGATACAGAAGTCACAGAGGGTGCAGATGGCAGGGGTAAGGGACAGGGAAGAATGAATACTGGGTGGTGGAAGGGGGGCATTTTGAAGGAAGGGGAGGTAAGGGACAGAGGTACACATCCTTGGGGAGTTCTATACTAAGGGGTGAGATGGGGAGGAAGGGGAAAGGTACAAGCTGTATTTGGGTTGAAGCTATCCCGGGTTGACTGCAGGAGGGCAGAGAGACACTGCTCAGTGTGCAGCGAGGGGGAAGAAGAAACCTCATTTAGTGTTGCAAGTAGGTAGAAATGACTTGGTGGGGGAGACTGTGGAAGTAGTGAGGGAGAGTTTTGAGGAGTTGGGCAGGCAGTTTGAGAGGACGGGAGGCGGTGGCATTCTCAGAGGTTCTCCTGGTACCATGTGCAAGCATGGGTAGGAAGGGTAGCATCGAGGAGTTAAACGATTGACTGAGGGATTGGTGCCACACCAGAAATTATGGGTTAGTGACTAACTGGGGTAGGGTCTGGGGGAATAGTGACTTGCACGTGGAGGACGGGCTACACTTGAGCAGGGAGGGGAGGGGAGTATTAAAGGCAGGATTAGAGGGGTATGTCTCTACTAAGGTGGATTTAAACTAGTGGGGAAGGTGGCCAAAAGACTGAGGTTGGTAGAGAGGTCCAGACAGGGGAGCCTAATGAGCTCACCACCATAGATATAGGCAAAGGCGGAGGCGTAGTAACGCCGGGAGGGGGCAGGCAGAGTGCTCTGAGTGTAATACAGAAGACACCACCACCTGGTAAGAATAAGGAGGAGAAAGGGTGCAGACTACCTGGAGGAGGGACACATGCCAAGGAGAAGAGTGAGGAGAAGGAGGGGTTCGGTTGGAAGGTGGTCTCTCTCAATGCAAGAAACCTAGGAACAAAATTGCCAGAGCTTCAGGTGCTCCTTTCAGAGGGAAGGTGTGACATTGCTGCAGTGACAGAGATCAGCCACAGAGAGCATCATGATTGTGTTTGGGCATCCAGGACACAGGATATACAGGAAGGACCAGGGGTTGAAAGGGGGTGGGGTTGCACTCTATGTGAGGGAAGGGATCAAATGCATAAGGGATGAGGGAGAAAAGAGGAGATGACAGAGGTGCATTGGGTGCAGCTCCTGGACTCCAAGGGCAGAAAGCTGAGGCTGGGAGTGGTGTGCCGAACACCAGCCCAATCCAGGGAACTGGATGGGGAGTTTACAGAGCAGATAAGGAGATTGTGTGTGGGGAGGGGGTGATAGTGGGTGATTTTAACCTACCAGGGGTTAACTGGAGCACTCCAACCACTAGCAGTACCAGGGAGCAGGTGCTCCTTGATGCATTCCAGGATGGCCTTCTGATACAATTGGTAAGTGGGCCTACAAGGCTGGGTAGCACTCTGGACCTAGTACTGGCAAGTGGGGAGGCAGTGAGAGAGGTAAGGGTGGAGGACCCACTAGCGGGTAGTGACCACCAAGCAGTGTGGCTCATTCTCGCGGTGGTCAGGGAGACAGGAGACATGGGCACTAAGGTGGTGGACTTTGGGAGGATGGGAACAATACTGCAAGGGAGCCTCCAGGATACAAGGCTGGGGACGGATGCAGAACAAAAATGGGGAGTCATAAAGACTGGGCTAACAGAGGACAAAGTAGCCTGCAGCAGGGCCAGGAGTAAGAAAAGCAGAGCCAAGAGACCATGCTGGATGAACAAGGAAGTGTTACAAGGCATGAGGGCAAAGAGGGCTGCATACTGGCAGTACAGGAGAACAGGGAAGAGAGAAGATAAGGAGACTTATGTGAGTTGGTCAAGGGAGGTGGTCAGGAGGGTGAAGAAAGCTAAAGCCTCCAGGGAATTAAGGTTAGCACAGGGCATAAAGGGAGGGGGAAAAAGGACTTTTTTAGATAAGTCTGGGAAAAGAGAAATGCAAGGAACATATTGTGAGGATAAGCGGGGAGGATTGGTGGAAAAGGGTGAGGAGTAGCGGAATTCTAAATGAGTACTCTGCTCATTTCCACCAGGAGAGAGATGTGGTCCACTATCAGCATGGGTTGGGGGTGGGGAAAGGAGGGGAGGAGGTGATGAACAAAGTGTCACAGGAGTAGGGTGCTAGAGGGGCTAAGTGCAGTAGGATGGACAAGGCACCAGGTCGATGGCATTAACCCCAAGTGCTGAGGGAGATGGTGGAGCTGTTGGCTGAGCCACTAGCAGATCTGTTTAACACCTCCCTGGAAACGGGATGTGCACCCCAGGACTGGAGGGTGGCCCATGTGGTGCTCATACACAAGAATGGGCCGAGGGAGGAGCAAGGAAATGATCAACTGGTCAGTCTCACGTCCATAGTGGGTAAGCTTATGGAGGCGATATTAAAACAGAGACTGGTGGCATTCCTAGAGAATAATGGCCCCAAGATGACCAGCAACACGGGTTCATCTCAGGGAGGTCTTGTCAAACCAACGTAATACAGTATTATGACTGGGCGTCAAGAGAGTTGGACAGGGGCCATGCAGTATATGTCCTGTACTTGGACTTCAGTAAGGCCTTCAGTACAGTGCCTCATGGGAAACTGGGGAGAAGCTGAAGGCAGTAGGGGTGGGGAAAAATCTGATTAAATTGATAGAGAACTGGTTACAGGGGAGGGTGCATAGGGTGGTAGTGGGGGGACTCTTGGCATCCAGAGCAGTGACAAGTGGGGTGCCGCAGAGGTCAGTGCTGGGCCCAGTGCTATCTGGGCTCTTTATCTCCAATATAGCACATGGAGTGGGGAGCAGGGTTAGTCTGTTTGCAGATAATACCAAACTGGGGGCGGTGGTGGACAAAAGATGGATGGGGAAAAACTGCAGGGGGACCTAACCAAACTAGAAACATAGTCGGTGGAGTGGCAGCTAGGATTCAATGCAAAGAAGTGTAAGGTGATGCACTTCAGGGCTAAGAACCAGAAGAGGAACTATTGGTTGGGGGGGATCACAGAGGAGGAGAAGGATCTAGGGGTGTTGGTAACTGGGAGCATGAACACCTGGGCCAAGTGCAGAAGAGCAGTAGGGAAGGCAAACAGGATGCTGGGGTGCATTGCAAAGGTGTTCTCATCCAGACACAGGGATGTGATCCTATCTCTCTACAGATCATTGGTCAGACCGCACCTGGAGTACTGTGTGCAATACTGGAGTCCATACCTGAAGACATATATAAAATTACTGGAGGGGGTACAAAGGGGGGCAACAAAAATGTTTAAGGGGATGGAAGGAAAGGCATATGAAGTTAGGCTGAAGGGGATGAACATGTACATACTGGAGGAGAGGAGGAACGGGGGCATATGATTGAATCGTTTAAATACCTGAGGGAGTAAATAAACCTAGCACTGAGGGGTGTTTAAACTGAGGAGTGGAAGAGAGAGAGATGAAGGGTTACAGACTAAGGTTGGAAGAGGGATGTTTCAAGAGGAAAATGAGGAGGCACTACTTCACTGAGAGGGAGGTGTCTAGTTGGAATGCACTGCCAGAGGGGGTGGTAACATGTAGGACAGTCAATAGCTTTAAGAAGAAGTGGGATAAAGCAAGAGGAAGAGTTGGGGGGGCAAGGGCTGGGACAAGCAGGGGAGGAACTGAGGGTTAGGAGGCTGGGGCAGCTGCAATCTAGGGTGTTAGCTGCACTCTTTGAGAGACTTAGATAGACCAATTGGTCTGTTCTGCTGACAGATTCATAAGTTCGTATGTAAAATCAGAGTGACTCTGTTCACGAGCAGAGGTCCTAAAATGCTTATGTTGAAAATTTAGTGACAAACATCCGTAAAATGACTGTGTTACTAGCGTGCGTTGTGCAGTTTCCACACACCCTTGTAACTTCACAAATTTGTAGTATTTTCACTCCAGATTTTCAACAAAGACATTTTTTAGACCTCCTTATGAACAGTATAGCTGTCATTTTTTACATCCTGCCCGAAATATGCGTTTATACATCTGGCGCAAAATAGCTGTGTTGCTTTAGGAAATCAATGTTCAGGACAGATTAAGAAAATCATAGTGACAGTGTTCATGAGCAGAGGTTGCAAAATGCCTATGTTGAACATTTGGTGAAATAATTCCACTAAATGTGTGTGTTACGTGCATGTGTTGCGCAGTTTCCACGAAGTTCAAGCATTTTTAATATTTTCGCTACAGATTTTCAACATTGCCATCTCTTCACACCTCCCTACGAATGGTACAGCAGTCATTCTTTACATTCTGCACCATCTGTGTTTTCGTACATCTGGCGCACAACTGCACGGTCACTGTGGGAACTCAAAGTTCAGGACACATTCACAAAATCACAGTGCCACTTGTTCATGAGAAGTGGTACCAAATGCTTTCATGAGGTGGGGGTTGCAAAAAGGCCATGTTGAAAATTTGTAGTGCAAATATCAGCAAACGCCCCGGGCGTTAAAGAGTTTCTAACCATAACGTCGCACCCTGTACAGACTGACAGGCATCAGGGGTGTGCCTTTGGATTGCCAGCTGTAATGCTCATGCCATTCCCCACACACACACACACACACACACACACACACACCCTGCAGCCAGTGACAGGCATTGAGGTATGCCTTGGACTTTTTGGCCCCAGAGTTCACCCCATTCTTCTATATTACACCCATTTCAGTGTATGTCCTTATGGAGTGGGGTGACTGTAAAGCCGAACACCCCAAGGCACACCTCAACACTTGTCTACGTCTGCAGGATAGGGTGAAGTGAAATGGCATGAACATTATGGGCAACAACCCAAACACATACCCCAATGCCTGTCCATCTCTGCAGGGTGGAGGTGGGGTTGGCGTGAAGTTCAGTACTTCACTGCCATTCCTACTCTGCATCTGTCCAGCTCCTGCAATTCCAGTGCTAATACCAGCAAGTAAACATTCGGCATTGACAAGTTCTTGTTTTATTGTGGCACCATTATTAGTTTTTTCCTTGCTTGTTCATCTTTATTCAGATATGCACTCGCAATATGTATATCATTTATTGGGGCTGATGCACTTGTTTATGTGTTCTCTTGTATTTATTTTGGTCTTTATTTGTGTTTTGTACTGTATTGACGTTATTTAAAATAAAAAGAAACCTAATAAAAAAAAAATGGCATTTTGAGCTTATATTCATAAATTGCCACTTTTAGGCATTTTTTCACCAAATTTTCAACATGGTTGTTTTGGGACCCACCCCATGAACACTGTCACTGTCATTTTGTTAATTGGTCCCAGAAGGTGATTTTGCTGTAGCCTGTCACTGTGCAAAATCATCTTTTGGGACTGAATAATTAAAAACCTGGTGACAAAATTCCTTAAAATGTCTGAGTTACACTCATTCATTGACATTTTTCTATGCATGCCATAACTTTGATAATTTTCACTATTTTGACTCCACATTTTCAGCATTGCCATTTTTTCACACCACCTCATGAGCAGTACAGCTGTTAATTTCCTCATCCTAATTTGAAATGTGTTTTCGCACCTGTGGCATGGAATGGGGTTTTGGCACAGATTTGAAAAGTTTCACCTGTGGGGGTTCATGAGGTGGGGTCATAAGAAGAGTATGTTGAAAATTTGGGGTCAAAATATGAACAAATACCAAAGTTATGACCATTCGTTTCAAGTTCGCTATGCCCGCTCATAACTTAGGACGTGTTCAATATTTTTACCACAGATTTTCAACACAGCCTTCTTATTACCCCACCTCATGTGTGCTGCCATTTTTCAAATAATGCCCCAAAATTGTTTTCGCACCTGTGGCACGGAATGGCGTTGCAGTTGCACAGAATTATGTTTTGGTGGTGATTCGAAAATTTTCTGTACCGAGTGCATGAGGTGGGGTAATAAGATGGCTATGTTGACAATCTAGTCACCTTTGGAAAGTTCCTTTTTTACCTAATTTAAGAACACAAAAGTGCTTCTAATTCAACTAACACAATGCACCCCTGCCACACACATACACCATGCAAGGAAACATTCGGAACTGATAAATGCTTGTTTTACTTTCATTTATGTTTTAGCTGGGTGGTGTGAGCTGTGCATCCCACACAGCATCAGTTTGCAGCTGGCTTGGTCATTTCTAAGACATTAATGGCCAATCCAGTAGCCGATCAGGAGCCTCGCTAGGCTCATGAATAATTTATTAGACTTATAATTCATTATTCTAGTCAAGATAATGGATTCCAGGACCTTGCCCAGCATTGATGTCACTCACTGGACTACAATTGCCCAGGTCTGACCTTACCTTCTTCTTAAAGATAGGGACCAGACCACATTGGCCATATTCCAGTCCTCCAGTACCACATATGTGCAGTCAGACCAATGAAAGATTATCATAAGAGGTCCTGCCAATTGTTCCTTTAGATCCACTAAGATATTAGGATGCATCCCATCCCCACATTGGGGTATACCTGGCTTGATATTTGCGCGCTGTAGCCTGGTAATAAGGTGGGCATGATGTCTGCAGGTTGCATCGTGGTTACCCTTGATTACCATGGGCCGTCTCAATGTACATCCTGCCCACAGGACCTTTGGGCAGCATTAAGTGAAATATTAATTCAGTATCTCAGACACTGCCCCTGACTCATGCACAGGTTCCTGCCCCCTTCCCTTGTTTTCAGGGGTTCAATCCACTCATCACCTTCCTCTTTCTATTTAGGCAGTAGAAGAGGGCTTGGTGTCACCTGCAGCTTCTACTGCCGTCTGGGATTCCAGATTCTCTTTCATTTCCTTAATACTATTTTGCTGTTTGAGAGTGCTGCTCTGGGCTCCACTCTTCCTTGGAGATGCAACCTGTCTCCTTTTATCTGTTATAGACTCTATCTTTATGTTGGCTCAATTGCCTTAGGCTACTGTTAAGCCTGGGTAGCCACTTACTGCCCATTTTCCTTTTACTGCTTGTAAGGACTCAGTTTTCCACAGCTGCTTCAAGAAGCTTCTTCAACAAATCCCATATGTGCTATGCACTATCTGTCTCATGCATCTTCTCTAGACCTTTGGCTACCAGAGCTCTCATCATGGCAAAGTCTGCCTTTCTACAGCTCTGACTCCTGGTGGCTGATGCCCACCTTGTCTTCCCTGTCACTACCAAGAAGGTTGCCCAGTTGTGGTCACTGCTTCCCATCACTTCCTTGAGGTTTACAGCCCTAACTCCACTACCAAGAACAAAGTCAAGAGTAGCTTCAAACCTAGGCCCTTGTTGAACATGATGTTCTAGGCAGCAGTCCTTGAAAGCAGATAGGAAATCAGCCCTGCCATTAGCTTTCTCAAGATGCCAGTCTATGCCCAGCAGATTATATTACCCCAGGATCTGAACTGCATCTCATAAAAGGACCACTTGGCCCAAACAGTCTGCCCAGATGGTCCCTGTGTTGACTGTCTCTGCAGACCCTAACTAATCTCTGGTGACCCTTCCTCCTCCCTGCCTATTTCCTAATATTCTCTACATCTATCTCATGCATGCCTGAAGCCCTCTACAGTTTTGCCACCACCACTTCTGCTGGCAGTCTGTTCCAGACATTCACCAGTTTTACTTTTCAGTGAAGCAGTACTTCCTCAGATCCCTCTTAAACTCCCTCTTAGCCCCCCCACCCCATCTTCCAGCTTTATCACATGCCCTCTGGTCCTGTGCTCTTTGTCATTTGAAAGAGACTCTCCTCCTGTGTCCTGTTCACCTCCATGATGTGTCTCTCTCCTGGTTAAACAATTGGAAATAAAAAAACAAAAAAAACTGTACTTGTAGGGTCCATCATGCCCCCCACACACTCCTCTCTCCTCCCTTCCAGGATGTACATGATGAGATTCTTCAGTCTCTCTCTTCGTACGGCTTTTGATGCAACCCCTCCACCATTCTAGTTCTCCATCTCTGGAGTGCTTCTCAAATTTTCATTAGGCAATGAGAATTGAAGGCTGAGTATATGGAAGTGAGATGCTAAACTTTGGGCAAGGAAGGTTGTGGGTCAGCCTGCATTTATACCCCCCCACCAGCTGACAAAGACTGGGGTGGCAAGGATTAATGGCTGTGAAGGGAGATGCTTGCCTGCTTGCCCTCTACTAACCAGAGGAATGGTGTTGCCATGTGCATCACTGATTAGTAAGAACAAGGTAAAAGGGGGGAGGGTAAAAAGAAGCGAGGGAAAAAAAAAAATAGAGGGAGGATTTCAGATCCCTTTACATGAAATTTCTCTTGCAGACATTGATGAAGAGTTGTACCTGATCAAGGAAAAGAAAACCTGGATGGAGGCACTACTGCACTGCAGAAACCAGTACACAGACCTGGTAAGCATACCTAATGAAGAAGCCCAGACTGTGGTCGATTACTACACCAAATATAATGATGGGAATGAGGTGTGGATAGGCCTGCGGAAGAACAGAATCTCTGGCCAGTGGTACTGGATAAATGGTGATGTTAGCAACTATACAAACTGGGCTAAAGGTTATGGCACCGAAGGAGATCAAATACGGCAACATTGCGGAATGGTGGATAGGTCCAGCAGTTTCCAATGGAAAGGCACCTGCTGTTCCCAGAGGTACAGTTTCCTATGTTACAAAAAGCTTGGTAAGTTCCTTTTGCTCAACTATCAAATCCATCCTTTATCTTCTTATGTCTTAGGAAAATGTGTAATTCTGTTGGGGGGTTGGGGTTGTGTTTTGTTTTTTGTATATGTTCTCTATTTATATCCTCCAATTCTTTATTGCTGACCCAGGTGTACTCAGGAAGTTTCCTGATGCAGGACCCCATCAATATTTAAAAATCTTTTTTTTTTTTTTTTTTTAAAAACTGGCAGTCAGTAAGCTTGGCAGGTCTTTGTTGATTGAGTCCCCTGCCCAGCACCACCAACACTTAACTTACTGCCTGTAACACAAGCTTCCATACCCCTCTTTACATGCCCTCCATATCTCACAAACCCTTACCCTGTCTGCCACATCAATGACAGCTACCGATTCCTGCACTGAACTCAGAGTGGTCATCAGGTCAGACCCACCAGCCTGTTGGGTGGTGAAAATTTTAAGCTGTGGACCCACCTATGTTGAAGACTGCCTCACAAATGCTGACAGACACATCTGACTGGCCTCCTGCTTGTTAAGGGGTTTATGATCTCTTGAGTGCTGCTTGTTCCAGCTTAGCAGCTACCACTTACCTTATGTGGTACCCACTCCATGAATAGTCTACCCTGGTGGCCAGCAGCTCCAGATGGCATCACGCATGCAATTTCCACGCTCTCATCCAGTGGATGTTTGAAACACAGCCTGAAATCTAGGCACAGCGGGTAGCTTGATAGGTAGGTAGTAGTTCATACTAAGGTAAGCATTGAAGCAAGCAGGCCGCAGCCCATATGTGCTTCCATCCTACAATAAATATGTCAGATTACCTACTGCCAGTATGTATCTGTCCAGTCTCTACTTAAAAGATATTCTTACTTTCTGAAATAATAATTTTTAGTGGCAAATCATTCCACAACTTTACAATCCGATTGGTAAAAAATGTATTTTCTTATATTCGTTCAAAATTTTATACCCTTAATCTGAAATGGGTGACCTCTGGTCTCAATAAAAGTATCCTTAAATTCAATCTCTAGATAACACATTAGGGCAGGGTCTTGTATGATATCATACATGAACAGATCTCCACGGGCACGACGTGTCTCCAGTGACATAAGGCTTAAAGATTTAAGCCTGTCATCATAACTGTTGTTTTTTTAACATAGGAATCATTTTGGTAAATCTGCTTTGAACCCTGTTAAGTTTTAGCCTGTCACTCTTTTTATAGGGATTCCAAATCTGAGCGGAGAACTCCAAATGGGGCACACATAAGATCTATATAATGGAACTAAAAGAGTACTTATTTATTTAGCTTTTGTTTACCGGGTAAGTACACTAGACAAGTATTATGCCTATTTTCAGGAATGGCCTGAGAGAATACAACATGAGGAACAACAGTCAAGGAGACATGGCAAAGAGAGTACAGTTTTTTGTCACAGTAAACAAACACGTGGGAAATACATCATTTGACGCTAGGGAAACATATAGTAGTAAGAACATTTCAGATTATACACTCTAGACTAGCTAGTTCAACTGACAGATATATATATATATATATATATATATATATATATATATATATATATATACAGGTCATCATACATAGGAGTGGAGCATAGCTAAAGGACTGGACATAATATAACTTATAACATTATCATATACACCCCTAGGCTAGTTGGATCATGGACAGGTATATACAGCTCATCACATTTTCTAAATATGCACATGTTAGGCAGAAACAGAAACTCTTGGTAGTACAAGTTTCTCCCAAGTGACCAAGGTGTGTCGTCATGGTTAGCCTATGGCCGTGGAGCAATAATGGGTGTAAAATGCCCAAGGCTTTTAGGCAGGAGTAGTCAGAAGTCATTGATACAGTGGGAAATATCTCCAGGAATTTAATGGAGACACCCTGGGGAGGTTCAGACAAAACAATTTGACACTTTACTCTAGGGAGGTTTGGGGCAGTCACACTCTGATGCTAGTTTTAGGAAACCCCACAGGGAATTTAGAAAACTCAGATAGGATGGGGCAGCTCGGATATCCACAGGCAGTGAATTCCAGAGTCTGGGCACACTTATGGCAAAGTCCCGCTCTCCCATGAGGGTCCAGGTAGGAGGGACTTTGAGCATCCCTGATGTGAGAGACCCAAGTTGGTAGGGGGTGGGGTTCAGTTTAGGCAGAAGCCAGGCCAGCCCCTTGGGGTGCTAGTTCTGATCACTTTCCCAGAGCAGCACCCCAAACCAAAATCAAGGTATCTAGCTGGTGAGGGCCAGCAGAGCTTCTCATATAGCTCACAATGGTGGGTGAGTCCGGGGGCAGCCAAGGCAAACGACAAATGTTATTGTAAGCAGTGTACCACCGGGTGAGATGTGTCTTTGGAGAGTGAGCAACAGTGCAGCCCATAGCTGAGGGAGGGAAGATGTACACCCTTCGCTAGGGCAAGCCTGGCTGCCGGTGTAAGGTTATACTTGGCCCTATAAGCCAGACCCAGTTTGCAGTTTGCCGCCCTGCAGATGTTAAGGATATGATTACCCATGTCAAGTTGGGGGTCAAGTGTTACCCCAGATATCTGATGGAGCTCACTATGGGTAGTGAGGATCTATCTGTGCTGGTGACGTGTAAGCAGGCCGATGAGGTTTTGATTTTAGCCATTGAGCCAAAGAGCATAGTCTGTCTTTTTTTCAGGTTCAGGACCAGCTTGTGACTAGTAACCCATGACAATACCCTGTTAAAGTCATCGGTCAGGGTCTGGTTTAGGGTAGTGGTATTCTGGGAGTGAGTCAGGATTACCAGATCATCTGCATACATGGTGGCGCTACAGCTGGTAGTAACCATGGGTAGTTGAGTGATGAAGAGGGAGACGACGAGGAGGGGACCCAGAAACGAGTCTTGAGGCACTCCGGAGGTCACCGGTAGGGGCTCGGAGAGTACTTTATTGAAGCAGGTACGCTGTTTTCTGCCATGCAGATAACCCATTAGCCATTTCATGGCATGGGGGGAGAGGCCAAGTGACCTAGATACAATATTTCTCTTAATTGAGTATACTACTCTAGTGGCTTTTTTAATCACATCTGATATCTATACCTTCGAGTCCATGGCCTGTCCAATATTGATACGCAGATCTCTTTCACAAGTTGTTTCTTCAAGCACGTGACCATTTATATTGTATTCAAATTTCATATTATATTTCCCTAAAACGCATCACTTTGTATTTACTTAAATTTAATGTCATGTCCCATTTATATGTCCAGTTCACAACCTTGTCTAGGTCATTTTGTAATTTGACACAACCATCTATACTAATACAGGGACTACCGATCTTTGTATCATCGGCATATTTAATGCTCCATGAATATATATCTGAAGTCAAGTCTGCAATAAAAATATGAAACAAAACCAGTCCCAGGACCGACCCCTGGGGCACACCACTTAGAACCTCACCAACTGATGACTTGTGTCCATTTACTGCCACACAATGCTTCCTATCTCTCAACCACTCTGCTATCCGAAAGGTGAATGAGATATCAATATTATGTAACAATAATTTTTTTAATAATGGTCCACGTTAGGTCGAAGGCCTTGGAGAAATACAAACAGAGGATGTCACAAGGAAAGCTTCTGTCCAAATGCTCACTAATTTTTTCGTAAAAGGCTAACAGGTTGGTGGAACAACTTCTTCCCTTTGTGAATCCATGCTTTTGGGGGTCAATATTATCAAGTGAAAACACTACTCTTATCTTTTATGATACCTTCTAATAATTTGCCAGCAATACAGGTAAAACTTATTGGGCGAAAATTATTCAACTCTTCCCTACCACCTGACTTAAAAATCGGCACCACATGCACTACCTTCCAATCTTCTGGTACTGATGTTATATTAATTGAATTCTCAAACAAGATCTTAAAGGGAAGTAACAGATAAGGGGAGATGATCTGGATCAGTCTTGCGGAGATATTATCAGGCCCTGAAGATACATTTGGTTTCAGCCTTGCTATCCTTTCTTCTAATTCCTATAAAGGTAGGTAGGTTGGTAGGTAGCTAGGTAGGCAGATGCTGTAGGTTGAAAGGCACTGTAGGTAGGTAGTTACAAGAGGCAGGTGGAGAAGGAAGGAAGGAAGGAAGGAAGGAGAGCCAAAAGAAAGGCATACTTCAGGCAAATCTTGCTTCTTACCGAACAAAGGCCAGACAGGAGTTAAACAAAAAAAGAGAGCACTCCACCACACAGTTTGCAGTTTCAGATCACCTTGAATTACTCATTGGTAGATGCAGACATGAAGATGTACTTCTTGCTCACAGAGCCTGAAGAAAACAACCCAGTGTTTCAAGGCCTAAACGCCTCTTCGTCCGGGGTAGGTAGATAGCTACAGTAGGTAGGTATGTAGACAGACAGGTAGCTGGGTACATTATGTAGGTAGGTACAATAGGTAGGTAGGTAGATAAGTAGGTGGGGACAATAGGTAAACATAGAAAGAAACATAGAAATTTGCCAGCAGAAGAAGACCAATTGGACCATCCAGTCTCCCCCAAAATATCCCCCTTGTCCTTTTAACCTACTCCCTCATTCACTTCACTACAGGTAGGTAGATAAGTATGTGGGTACATTAGGTAAGTAGGTAGGTAGACAGAAATGTAGATAGGTAGGGAAGTATAGTACGCAGGTAGATAGGTATGTGGTACAGTAGGTAAGGAGGAAGGTAGATAGGTAGGTATGTAAATAGGTAGGGGTATACAGTAGTTAGGTAGGCATGCAGGTAGGTAGATAAGTACAATAGGTAGGTCGGTAGGTACTGCAGGTAAGGCAGGTAGGTATGTACAGTAGGTAGGTACTGCAGGAACACAATTAGGTAGGTACAGCAGATAAGTAGGTAGGCAGGTACAGCAGGTAACTGGTAGGTACTATGGTAGGTAGACAGAGTTATTTGTTTTGACGCCATTCTATGGCTCAGAGCACCAAGAATGCAATAACAGAATGATGACAAGAGACAATTAACAAGCATTTGTCAATGCTGGATGTTCACCACTGGTATAGAAGCCCTGGGGTAGTAGATGCATTGTGGTGCACTGTGTGGGTTATGTGTTACCAAAGTTCGGTGTCTGTGTTTTGTAAATTTTAATGCAGGCTCATAACTTTATGTCTTAATATTTTTTTCCCCAAATTGGCAACATTGCCTTCTTATGACCCCACCTCATGAAGAAGGGCAGAGAAATTTCTCAACTCCTGTCTGAAAGGTGATTTCACACAGGGACTGCAAAATCACCTTTCGGGATGGAAAATCATATTTTGGGCAGGATTTGAAAAATGACAGCTGTCACATTCACAAGGTGCTGTAAAGAAATGGCTCTGTTATAAATCTAGGGCAAAATATGGAAAATTACCAAAGTTACGAGCCTGCATTCGCAAAATTCAACATAGGCTCATACCTTTGTTGTTTTTTAGTATTTTTACACCAAATTTTCAACATAGCTTTTTTATGGCCCAGCTCATTAACAAGGGCAGAGAAACTTTTCAACACCTGCCTGAAAGGTGATTGTGTGCAGGGACTGCAAAATTACCTTTCAGGACATAAAAGCACATTTTGGGGCAGGATTTGAAAAATGACGTCTCTTACATTCATGAGGTGCTGTAAAGAAATGGCCATGTTGAAAATTAGGGGTCAAAATATAGAAAATGACCAAAGTGCTGGTGACCCGGGTTCATCAGGAGCAAAGACTGGAAGGGAGGGAGTTTAGAACGTCCTATGGACACTTCCCTTCAGGGGGAAGGTAGGAGGGTGTCTGGTCGCTGTTAGGTGGCTCCTGGTAGTGGTTTGTGGTCAGTGTTCTTGGCGGTGTGTGGCTTCAACACACTGCTGAAAGCCCCAACCCCCAGGACACTGCTGTGACCAGACCAACATGTGTAAGGTAGATAGCTTGGGGGAAGAAAACAGAAAATGCCCGCTCGGCCGACCGGATGGCGGCGGCTGTCCCTCACTCGCCACACAGCTTGGAAGTGTCTGAGCAGATCCTTTGGTGTGTGTGTGTGTGTGTGTGTGTGTGCGGCATGCATGCCTGATGTTGAAGGAACACCTCGAGCAAAATCTCTACTCGGCGGGGGGCAATGAAAGGATAAGTCAGGTCAGCTAGGGCCACAGCATGGGGATGGTGAGAATGGCAATAGGGTAGTGGACAGGTTGGGGAAGTCCTAGGTGGATCAAAGGGGTGGCCGGGTGAGGGGACGGGGGAGCATAAAGAAATAAAGCAAAAAAAAAAAAAAAATTACCAAACTTATGAGCCTGCATTCACAAAACTCAACATAGGCTCATAACTTTGATTTTTTTTAAATATTTTTACACCAAATGTTCATCATTTATTTATCTAAAATTGGTAACCGGGAAAGGCACATTGAGCCGTGGCTCGTTTCCAAGTGCGACCCAGGTTAACAGGTAACATGAGGAAGTCAGTAATACAAAACAAGTGGAAAGTACACAGTATACAGGTCCAACATATTTCTGGACACAAGAATAAATTAATTTCAGGTAATGAATGCAAGTACAGTAGGCTTACAACAATCTCAGACTAAAATATTAATTTCAGAAACTGATTTCAGGAACAAGATACAATGGTACGACAGGCAGGCAGATAACAAAATAGGTAAAATTCAGCTCTGGTTGAACTCAGACATTTATAAGGGAGGTTCGCTCAGGTTGGGGGTTGAGCACACTGAGAGCACCGGGGGCAACAATCTGAGGAGGCTTTTGAGGAGGTAAAAGAGGAGGACAGGCGCAGATCAGTGGGAATTTGGTTCTGGAGTAATGGAGATGACAGGAGAAAGCGGATTGGCCAGCAGCAGAATGGGAGCGAGGACAGCAAAAAGTGTGTGGATCTCTGTGGCGAAGGGGTAGGTTGAAGTAGTTGCTGTAGAGAGGTGGGAGGAAAGGGGGTTCTGAACCAAAACTTGGCTACAAGGGAGGAGCAGTGAACTGTCCTTCTGTGGAATAGTGGTGCTAGAGAGAGTTCAGAGTAGAAAAGACAGTGGTGAGTGAGAGGAGGGGAGGCAGTAGCAAAATGTCAGAATGAATTAAAGAGTGTGTCCAGTCTAGAGCGGGACATGGCTGGAGCAGAACTGTACACCATGCTGACATAATCGAAGACCGGTAGGATCATTTTTATGTTGCTTGCATGCATGCGCAAGAAACATGTTGTGACAGCTTGCTGCAGAAGCAGGTTGTGGAGGTGCGGCACTGTTGTGGCCATGGGGCAGGCATACTCCAAGTACTCCATGGTGTGCAATTTTATTTAAGGGGGTAGAAAATATGCTCTGAACATCTTCCTTTTTCCATGAAAACGAACAAAGGAAATACGGAACCTTTCTGTAATTTTATTCACAGGAGTCAAAACTAGAAGGACTGGTCACTAATACTCTCTTTGCATCCCAAGGACAATACAATTTTAGAGGCTCTGGGCTGGTATGTGGGTGTCTCAGGGAACAATGCATGGCATTTGTATTTACCCATGCATGGCAACAACCACTGTCATGAGATAGAAAAGTTGTATTTATTGTGCCAAATGAGGCAACAAACACGGTCCTGGTGTACATTTGTATATTGTATGGCTACACCTCGGGGTGCAGCAGTGAGTCCACTTGGTGTGCAGATCTGAAATCCCTGGCTACACCCCTGGTTGTGGCCAATGCCCCCACTGACTTTTGAGGCTTGGCCTGCTTTCCACAATAGGGTGGCATGCTGCTGCTGACACTAGTTCAGCCAGCATGCCACCACCTTAAAACGTTTTAGCCGCTGCAATCAGGGGCCGCCTCATCATTGCACTGTCAGCCATTCCGCTGCAAAGAAAGAGCAACCGTCATTGCAGGGCGGTACCTTGAATGCCCCCGACCCAGTTTGCCGACAGGAGCCCAGTCCCCATCGGCATAATGTCCCCATCCAAGTTTATACTGTATGCGAAGGGTGCCAATCCCCTCAGCATCATGTCCCCCTCTTTCTTTGCGAATAGGCGCCCGTCCCCCTTCCCAATTGAATTTGTCATTAGGAGCCCACTACCCATCGACATAAATTCTCCCACTCCCAATTTCTTGTCTGCGGGGGTGCCCAATCCCCTCGGTATGTGCAGATAGGGCGCCCAAACCCCTGCGGCTACAGCCCCCAAAAAACACTCACGTGGTATGCTGGAGCCGCCAGCGTGTCAAATGTCCCTGAAAAAAGAAGAAAAAAAAAAACAGTCCACGTTTTTCAACCTTAAACAGAAAGCGGTCCCTCATTGAGTCCGTGGCCTGCCTAACCCGCACCCACCCTCTTCGCACCCTGCCTCCCCACACCCTCACTCACCCCATACTTACCTCCGGAGCCCAGCGCGACGATCTCGATCTTCGATGGACCGGGAACACGTCTGAACTCTTCAAAGCCAAACGTAAACTGAAGAAATGCTGGTAAGCTATATAATGGCATAAATAGGGTTTTCAACTTTGGTGCATATCTCAGGCATTTTAGGAATTCTGGCACCAAATTTTCAACACGGGGTTATTGGGACCCCTCCTCATGAATTCAGCCACTGTCATGGCGTTATTCGGTCCCGAAAGATGATTTTTGTGGTCACTGCATGGAATCGCCGGAACCAATTAACGAAATGACAGTGCTAGTGTTCATGAGGTGGGCACTCGAAAAGCCATTGTTGCAAATTTGGTGGAAAAAAATCCAAAAAATGACTTTCACGAGCATGCGTTGCGCAGTTGCTATGCATGCTCGTAACTTCACGAATTTGCAATATTTTCACTCCAGATTTTCAGCATTGGCATTTTCCACACCTCCTTATGAACAGTACAGCTGTCATCTTTCACATCCTGGCTGAAATGTGTTTTCGCACTTCCAGCACAGAATTTATTTATTTATTTATTTATTTAAGCATTTTACCAGGAAGGCATTCTGAGCAGAGTACTGCTCGATTACAGATGCGTCCTGGGGGAAGGGAGAACATAGGAGAACAGTTTACACAGTATAGACAAGAAAATACATAGTGGGAGAAATATTAACATTTGGATCTGGTTACATGTCAGTAGTAGCTTGAGAGAGACAAATTGGTAACCACAGTACGTACGGTATGAGAAAACACGAAGTCAAAATTGACAAGTGAGTGCATTGTGGAAGATCACTAACATTTGGTTCAGAAACCACTACATACAGGATTGAGTGTGGCAGTTGGTAGCACAGTTACATACAGCAAGTGTACAACAAAATTATGTTTTGGGCCATACAAGAGACAGTATAAGGCAAGTGGACAATAGATACTGATGAATTACAAATTTGTCAAGTGCCAACATTCCCAGAGAGTTGCCTAGTAGTTGGTAGGCTCCTAGACACAAGCGCAAGTAGGGATGAAATGATCTTGGAGCATGGAGTTTATGTGCGAAAGGGAGGCGAAGCGACGAATGTTAGCTGGGAGGGAGTTCCATAGTGAGGGAATGTGGTAGCTGAACCCTGACTGCCCTGTGGCGGTAGACCCGATCGGGACAGCTAGGGACCTGGAGTCTGAGTTTCTGAGTGTGTATGATTGTGTGCTAGGGTTTGTTAAGATGTCGGTAGTGGGAAGGGAGCAGCTGAGACAATGCTTGGCCCTAATTTTTGCGCGGTGAGTTGTATACCAATAGTCAGAGTGAGGTGAAGTTCATTTGCTGTATAGGGCACAGTGGCGGTGGAGTAGGGGCTGTTTAGGGTGAAGCAGCAAAAAGAGTGGAAGAGAGGGTCCAGCCTAGCTAATGTGGTCTTTTGGCCGGCACTGTAGACTACGTCCCCATAGTCGAGGACTGGGAAGATCATTTTATTTACAATGTCGTTCCTGGTTGGAAGGGGCATGCTGTCACAATTCCGGTAAAGTGCACCACGCCTTGGGTGCAGCTTCTTAAGTAAGGAGTCAATATGTGTGGAAAAGTTGAGGTGCTGGTCAAGCCAGACACCAAGGTATCTGAAGGTGGTGCAGGACTCCAGTGGGGTCCCTTCCAGGGTGTGAAAAACCAAAGGTGAAGGGAGCCCTGGAGAGGATGAGCTCCCACCAATATCTGAGACTTCTGAGGAGAAATTTGCTAAGTTGTCGCTGGAGGAAGGGACTTTAAGAAACTATTCCTGCCACCTGGGGGTGTTCCTTCCCCAGCACCCCCCTCCCACTCCAGCACCTTTTACTGTCCCACCTTCTGTGCCCATGCCAGTGCTGGCCCCCTATATCTGTACCCGCCATTAGTCACGACTCCTACTGAAGACTGAGAATCTTCTCAGGCACCCTCCCCACCCCCCAAGGGGAGGATGACTGTGAGACCTGGATCGACTATGTTGCCCCCTTGGTACCCGAGTGGCAGTGTGCGGAAGCTAAGAAGCAGAGAAGAATCATACAAAGTTTGAGGGGCCCCGTCCTCTAAGCCATTAAATTTTTGAGGTCCACGAACCCTGATGCATCTGCTCAGAAGTACCTATCTGTACTTGAAGGCAATTTTGGGAACACTGAGTCAGGGGAGACTTTGATGTGGAAATTCCAAGGTACCAAACAATGGAAGAGGGAAAGTTTGTCTGTGTATGTTACTCACCTAGAAAGGTCGGGTAGCCGTCAGTGATTTGAACTGTGTGAAATTGGGGCACATACTGCAACATGCCAAGCATTCTAAACTGCAGATCATCCAGTTAAGGCTCCAGGATAGGAGAGGTAACCCACCTGACTACTGTGACTTGATAAAGAACTCCGGGAGGTAGAAGGTGAAGAGGGAGATTGTAATTATGGGGTGTGTGCAGCCCAAGTGATCATGTACTGGAAGGCCCTTCCGAAATGGAGACCACTACGAAAGTGTCCGCCGTGGGCTAAGCGGGTGGGGAGAAGTTGCTGAAGGGAAGTCAGGAAAAGTACAACCGGATGACGTTACCCTGAGGTATCCCCTGCTGACAGAGACCCTGGCCCCTGTCAGGATGTGACTGTTATGGGGGTTGGGGTGCACCCTCAGGCATCCTCTACTGAGGGTGGCTTCTCGGCTGAGCTCAAGGAATTGACTGCCACCCTTAAAAGAACTTTAGAGACATGGTACACTACCAGCAGAAGTCAGATCACAATCTCCCATTGATGTTCCAGCATCCCCTGCTATGTTTTCCCTAAGGATGCCCCGAGAGCCAATCATTTGTCACAATTGCGGCAAGGATGACCATATGAAGAGGGAATGCCAGTTTCAGAAGGACTTGGAGAAAGTGGTGAACCGGCTTCAAGGAGAGCTTCAGAAAACGAGTCAGTGGTCAAGGAGTGCACGAAATGACCACAGTGAAGACTTTGGCCATCCTAACTCAAATCCCTCTGTGGCTAAATTGTCTATCTAGGCCCCGGCTGTTGTCCCTCCAGACTGGTCCAAAATAGTGGACCTTCAATGAAGACTACTGTGGCTGCGAATGGTATTCCTACACGGGCTGTGCTTGACAGTGGGTCGCAAGTGACCACTGTATTTCAGGACTGGTATGACAAACACTTATCTGATGTGCCATTACAATCCCTGGAAGGCCTACATGTGTGGGGGCTGAGCGACAAGTGTTATCCCTACCTAGGATATGTCCACCTCTGGTTGTCTTTTCCTGCAACTGTAACTGGTGTAGAGGAACAAGTAGAGACACTGGCCCTAGTGTGTCCCCCCCCCGGACTGTATGATGGGGTTCCCTGTTAGCTGGAACAAACTCCCACATGTTTGGGAGACTAGCACTACTCTGCCATAGAGAAACAAAGGCAACTGACTGGGAGGCCCTAAAATTCCAGCCTTAGTAAAAGGGCATGTGACTTAAAACAGAAACCAATGAAGAGGACCCAGATGAGCCAGTGGGGATAGTGTGGAAAAAGAACCCGACTCCTTGGTATTGGCCCCCCAACGCCCAGTGCACAATCCATGGAGAAGTCCGCCTAAAGAGAAATGTAAAGAGCAAAATATTAATGTTGGATGCACCAGGTGACGGAAAGTTGCCAGAAGGATTACTGGTTAAACCCAGCATCTTGCCTGCCCGTGCCCATGCCTATGCACGAGTGATGCTCCAGATTCGAAATGTGTCAGATCGGGAGGTCCGGGTGAACAGAGGGTGCAATCTAGCTACAGTACACTGTGCAGACACTGCAGTATTACCCAATAACAAGTACTCTGGCCAAAAGGAGAGAGTGACCACAGACTTATTTGACTTTGGTGATTCCCCGCTGCCAGCTGAATGGAAGGCTAGGATTAGCAAGAAACTCACCCAGAGAGACCAAGTGTTTTCATTAAAAGAATGAGACGTGGAGTCTGTCCAGGGTGCAGAGCATCATATATGCCTGTATGATGACCAGCCATTTCGAGAGAGATCCCAATGCCTCGCCCCAGTGGACATAGATGATGTGAGGAGACACCTGCAGGAAATGTTCGCTGCTGGTGTGATACAGGAATCAAGGAACCCATATGCCTGTCCCATTGTGGTTGTGCATAAGAAGAATGGGTCAGTGAGGATGTGTGTTGATTATCGAACCCTGAACCGGCAGACCGTCCCAGATCAATACACCATGCCCCGTATACAAGATGCCGTGGATTGCTTGAATGGGAGCAAATGGTTCTCAGTATTGGATCTTCACAGCAGATAGTACCAGATTCCGATGGCCGAGGAGGACCGTGAGAAAACTACCTTCATCTGTCCTTTGGGGTTCTACGAATTCCTGAGAATGCCACAGGGGATTTCGGGTGCCCCGGCCACCTTTCAGCGACTGATGGAAAGTGCAGTGGGAGATATGAACTTGCTGGAATGCCTAGTGTACCTAGATGATGTCATTGTGTTCAGACGCACATTAGAGGAGCATGAGACCCAACTGTTTAAAGTCCTTGACCGACTGGAAGACTTCGGCCTCAAGCTGTCCATTGACAAGTGCCAGTTTTTTCAAACCTCCGTGAAGTATGTGGGGCACATAGTATCTGCAGAAGGGATACAGACTTGATCCCAGTAAGGTCGAGTCACTGACTACTTGGCTCCAGCCCCATAACATGAAAGAACTATGTTTCCTGGGGTTCTGTGGCTACTACCGCAGGTTCATAAAAGACTATTCCGAGGTGATTCACCCACTCCTGAATCTCACCCAGGGTTACCCCCTACCAACCGTAAATACAAGAAAGGGGCTGTCAAAGAACCTGAGAAAGTATACTTCCGAACAGGTGAACCTTTTGGGCCCTGCTGAACACCCAAATGTGAAGCAGCCTTCCACAAAGTCATATACCACCTCACTCACGCCCCCATCCTTGTCTATGCTGACCCTACCAAGCCCTATGTGCTGCATATGGATGCTACTCTGCAGGGCCTAGGAGCTGTGCTGTATCAAGACCATGAGGATGGTTTGAGACCAGTGGCTTTTGCCAGCAGAAACTTGACCCCGTCAGAATGAAACTATCCTGTGCACAAGCTGGGTCCCTTGCCCTAAAATGGGCCATTGTTGACCAGTTTCATGAGTAGCTCTATGGGCAAAGATATTGGTGAAGACGACAACCCCATTAACCTATGTACAGACTTCAGCTAGGTTGGGCCACTGGGCATCGGTGGCTCTCTGCTTTATCAATCTATGATTATGCTGTCGAATACAGGCCAGGACTGAACCATATTGATGCTGACGCCCTGTCACGAAGGCCAGTCTCCAAGAGTGATTGGGTCAGGTAGTCTAAACTGACATCCGAGTATTGTGCCAAAAGTTTGATAGAGATGAACAGATGTCTACGGACACAATGGACTGTTTAGTAGATTGCTTGGGCCCTCCTGATACCTGCATACCGGCTGCCTATTGACATTTCTCTGCTCTAGATATTAGTGCACTACCTCAATTTGACAATGACAGTATCCAGTGGGCTCAATCCCAAGATCCTAAGATTCAACCAGCACTTGATGCCCTGCGTGCAGGGAAAGATGTGTCAAATTTGCGTTCCCCTAACTTGCGAACTGCCCTATTGTTTAAAGAAGGCCCCAGGTTGAAGTTACACAATCAGTTGTTATACAGAGAGACAGTGGATCGCAGTGGTCAAGTAGACAAGCAGCAATTGGTCCTGCCCACGGCCTTTAAAGATTTGGTACTGAGGTCCCTCCACAATCACATGGGGCACCTCGGTATTGACAGAACTCTCGACCTGGTACGATCTTGATTCTACTGGCCCAAGATGGGGGCCGATGTTGAGCACCATGTAAAGACCTGCAGTCATTGCCTGCAAAGGAAAGCCCTTTCAATATTACTACTGGCACCCCCATGGAACTGGTCTGCACAGACTTCTTGTGTTTAGAACCTGATCAGCGAAATACTGGCAATGTGTTAGTGGTTACGGTTCACTTCACACAGTATGCACAAGCTTTTCCAACTAAAGATCAAAAGGCCTCTACGTAGGCCAGGTACTACTGGAAAATTTCTTTGTCCACTATGGTGCCCCCAGCTGATCCACTCTGACCAAGGCAGAACTTTGAAGAATCAGCTAATCAAAGAATACTCTCTCTGTCAGAATGCGGAGTCAGAACCACCCCTATCACCCAGGGGACCCTCAACCAAACGTTTTAACCACTCTTCTAGACATGCTGGGCACCCTCCACCCAAAAGACAAGCATAAGTGGAGCCAGCAGATTAGCACCTTAGTACATGCGTACAATTGCACAAAAATGACGCTACTGGGTTCTCCCCACCACCTCATGTTTGGGAGGGAAGTCCACCTGCCAGTTGATGTCTGTTTTGGGGTCTCTCCAGATGGGGTCCGAGCTGAAAACTACCTGCAGTATGTACAGAAACTGAAAGCTCAATTGAACCATGCATATCAACTGTCCCAGACAATGGACTCTAAAAGAAATCTCGCCAACAAAGAGAAGCGCGACAAGAAAGTAAAGGCTCAAGAGCTATGGCCCAGAGACCGTGTGTTGTTACGCAATTTGGGACTACGTGGCAAGCACAAAATTGATGATAGGTGGCACCATCTTCCTCATGTAGTAGTCGGAATGTTGGATGATCTACCAGTATACAACGTATGCCCAGAGAATAACTCCAAAGCTGTCAAGACCATGCACCGTGACCACTTGCTGCCTATCAGCCAAGTTATTATTGAAGCTGAGCCAGCAGACATTGCCTCACCTGGGCTGGTGACTCGTGCTGCTGCAAAAAAGAGACAGAGTCAACCTACCCCAGTAGTTACAGAGTTAAGGTTCCCCCGCAGCAGGCCCAGAATGATAGTGACTGTCAGTCCACCTCTGACGATAGTGAGTGAGACAATGCCTAATACCCCTCCTACGAATTGAGTCAGCTGTTTCAAGATAATGCTATGACTAATTGTGGGGACGAAGCTGGGCCTTCTGGACTGCCTAACTCCCCTGCTTCGTCCTTAGAGCCAATGCTCCCTGAAAGTGAGGTGCCAAGCATCACATCTGAGGTTGCGGACTCTCTGTGTTTTGTGGGACTGTGTGAATTGCCCAAAGGGGCTGATGGTCTGAGTCTCTCTGGTGACACACCAGAATTTGAACAACAATATGAGAGTGCTGACAGCCCCCCTTCAGTGCCACAAAGCCTAATTGTGCCAGAACCTTCTCTAAATGAGCCAAGTGTTGTGGAAACAGAGCCTACAGAGCAAGGAGCTGACAGTGCTCCCAGTTTGGACATTCCCATCCGTGCAGAGGCACCCCTTACAAATGACAAGAGCTCCAAAGTTAGTGCTGAAAACAGAGACTGTGGCTGTTCCCCCCAGAAAGACCGGCTGAGCTGTCAAGCCAGCATTGAACTTCAGTTATGATTCTCCCGGGAGGCCAGTGGATTTGTCTCTCAATGAGGTTCACAAAGGTGTTTATGTTTCGCCAAGCTCACTGCCTAAATTGAGCTTGACGGCCAACTCCAGGTTAGTTGTTCTTCACTCTCACCATGGTGCCCCTGCTCCATCCAGCCCCAAGTTAGCCGATAGGGAAGGGCCCCTTCTTACATTGTTTAATGTACAAGAAGTTATTACGTGAATCAGTATTGTGATGTTATTAATATGTTAATCATAGTGGAATCAGACAACTGTATGAAACGTGCATAAGCATTGTCATTATGGATATAGTATTGTGAAGTTCAGTGAATATGTATAGTAAAGTAATAGGTTTATGTTAACTGATGCATGATGGTACAGACTTGACACGGCAAGTTTTCTCCAAGCAGGGAAGGGTGTAACCCCCCTACAAATGGGGTTCCCGAAAAGTCTTCCTTCAGCTTGCCTAAATGCTTACTGCCAGGCTGGTGTTCTGCGTTTTAGCAGTTTAAATGTATTGCCAGAGAGTGCCTGTATAGCCTCTGTGTACTGTCTCTTTAAGAGCTGCCTGGATTGCAGTCATAATTAATCTGAGAGGGATCTCTGTTTGAAGATGTACTTGTTTGCTGATCATTTGTTAGAGCAGTAATAATATTGCAGTTTGTTCTAACCTGCCTTCTTTGCAGCATGGACAGTTCTGTTTGGCCCATTCAGCAGTCCAGGACCAAGATGATGGAATCAATCAGTACATTTGGGACTCTAAAATGGAGCCTGCCTACAGAGGGTTGGTGGGGCCAAAATTTGTAGGAATTGTAGTTTTGGGCTTTTGGCGCCTAAAATAACCTGGAGGGGGAGCCCTTGTTGTGACAGATCAGCCAACCAAACCTTTTGGATCTTGGGGAAAGTCCCACACTGCTTGCAGTTTCTGTTAGATCCGAGTTGGGAAGTGAAGAAGTAACAGCTCGAGATAGTTCAAGCAGCAATCCATAGTGGATTCGCATGGGAAAACTGTGGAAAGGCCTGAGTTTGGCCTGCATGCCTGCCTGCTGTTCCTGAGAGGGAACTTGTGTTTTGTTTTGTTTTTTCGGACTGAATCTGAATTTGGAGAGCAAATTAAGCCACTGAATTGTGACCAGGCTTTAACCTGAAGATTTGCTGAATGTGATTGGCCTGTCAGGACTTCCAGCTACCTCTGAACTCCCGGATTGTGCAGAGACTCTGTAATTGCGACCGGAGAGCCATTTGCCTGGTACAGTGGAATTTACTTACATGTGAATGTGCTGTGTGCTTATAGTGGGTCGTGATTCGATTCCCCACTGTGTGTCTGAACTGTGCTTTGCTTGCTGGAGGCTGTATCCAGCTCCACGGACTGAATCCGTATCCATTTCCATTTGCCTGGGCCCTGCTACACTGGCATCAACATCAGGGTAGCTCCCTGCAATGACAGCTAAATCTAAAAGTGTTGTCATCTGATTGTCTTATTGCCTTTCCTTTCACAAACTGAGCCCTCCGGCTCTGGATTACAAATAGTGTGTGTTGTGCATGATGCTTTCTTCCATCACAGGGCCCCAACCAGCTGCAACGTTCCTGGCTAGCCCATCATTTTCCTACCTGGGTACCCAGAGTATGTGACTGTGTAGGGACTCTGAACTGCATGCAGAACTGTGATTAATATAGCTTTTAAGCAAATCAACCTGATTACGCCCCTCCTTGTTCAAGTCCCTGAATAAATCAGATTTAACTTTGTTTGCATTAACCTGACTGTGGTTCCAGTTTGTGCCAAAAATATTGTACTGTTGCTATTTGCTGTGCTTAACCTTGTTTTACAGGGGGTTCCCCGGGTCAAGCTAGAAGAACCAGCCCTGGTGGTAAGTGCAAACAGTGTGGGTAAGTGCCTGGTGAGTAAGGGTCATTGTGAAAGTAATTACTGTATATTGTTCAGGCCACTAGAAGGGAAAGAGGGGGGTTACAGTGTCCCGGAGGGCTGTCCCCAAGTTAACTTGACCACTAACAACCCTGACCGCCGGGTGGAGGTACCCGTTTCATTACCCAGGGCCCCTTAACCTGCTACTAGCCAAGCAGGCAGGGTAGTAGCCCTTGGGATAACGCCACCTAGGGGTTACATACATGTACACCCTTGAGGTACTTGAATGTTTGTATCATATCCCCGCTTTCCCTTCTCTCTTCCAGTGAGTATATATTGAGGTCCCTTAATTTCTCCTCACAAGTCTTGTGTTGCAAGCTCTGTACCATCTCATTCACCCTTCTCTGGACCATCTCCAGCCTGTTAATATCCTTACGAAGGTGTGACCTCCAGAACTGCACACAGCACTCCATGTGAAGCCTGACCATGGTTTTATATAATGACATCACTACCTCCCTCCTTATGCTGGTGATACCCCTGCCTATGCACCCCAGCATGTAACTGGCCCTCCCAGCTACCTTACCACTTTGACATTTTCAGGTCATCTGAAATAAGAACCCCCAGGTCCCTTTCCTTCTTTGTGACTGTCAGCAACTGCCCCCCACATCCTGTACCTTTCCCCAGGGGTTTCTGTGTCCCAGGTGCATAATTTTGAACTTTTTTGAATTAAACTTCAGTTGCCAGTCCTCAGACCATTTCTCAAGCTTCCCCAGGTCCCTCCTCATTTTCTCCACCCCCTCTAGGGTATCCACTGTGTTACACATCTTGGTGTCATCTGTGAACAGGCAGACCTTTCCCTTCAGCCCTTCTATAATGTCACTAATGAAGACATTGAACAGGACTGGCCCCAGGACCAATCTCTGCGGCACCCCACTGGTCACCCCCTCTCCCCAGACTGCAACCCATTTACCACCACTCTCTGCCTCCTGTCTGTTAGCCAGTTTCTAACCCAGTTTGCCACCCTTTCCCCCCATGCCCAGCCTACCCAGCTAGTTTATCAGCCTCCTACGTGGGACGGCATCAAAGGCTTTGCTTACATCAAGGTAAGCACTGTCCTCTGCCCCACCCTGATTTACTTCCTTTGTCACCCAATCAAAGAGATCAACCAGATTTGTCTGACATGACCTCCCCACTGTGAATCCATGTTGCCTATGGTACTGGGCTCCGATGGCTTCTAGATGTCCCACTATCCTTTCTTTAACCAATGTCTCCATGATCTTCCCCACTACTGAGGTGAGGCTGACCGGCCTATAGTTCCCCGCCTCCTCCCTACTGCTGGATTTCTATAGAGGGACCACATGTGCCCTCCCCCAATTCTCTGGTACCACGCCTATGTTGAATGACTCAGTGAACATGGCTGCCAGAGGTACTGTTATCTCCCTTCCAGTTCTTTTAATATCCTTGGGTGTATGCCACCTGGTCCCATCGCTTTGTCCACCTTCAATTTACTCACCTTCTGCAGGATCCTTCTGTCTGTGAATGGACTATTGTCCACCTCTTCATGCCTTTGCAACTGCTGTACTGCTGCTGCCCTTGCCCCTCCGCCTCTTTTGTGAATACTGACAGAAAGACACAGTGGATGTCTTCGGGGGGGGGCACATGACAGCTCATAGGCATGGTACTTTTCACTTTCAAATACCTAAACAGCACATATAAGCAAGCAACACTCGGCATTGACAAATGCTTGTTGATACCAGCTCTCAACAGGTGGGGAGAGGGAGACTATCTTTGTGACAGTAGAGGACTGCAAGCTTAGGATGGAGTTTAGAGCAGATGGCATTGATATGGGTTCAGAAGTTGAGATGGTTATCCAGCCGGATGCCTAGGTATTTAAAAGCTGGGACTGGTTCTAGAGGGGTACTGTCCAAGGTAGAGAAAACTAGGGGGGAAACTGTAGGGTAGCCAGTTTCTGTCTTGAACTGAACATCTTGGCTATGGTTTTTCTTGTGTTGAGTTTCAGTTGGTTTGACTATAACCAAGACTGCATTCTGGTGAAGTCTTGCTGAAAAGGTGATTGCATGCTAGAGGAGGAGGGATCAGAGGTAAAAATTATGCTATCGTCTGCATGCATATGCATATTAGAGGAGGTGCAGATGGAGGGGTGGTTGTTAATAAGTAGGGAGAAAAGGATGGGGCCAAGGATGGAGCTTTGAGGGACCCCAGTAAGGATAGGAAGAGGGAGAGGGAAGGTCATCTCCCATTTGGACAGATTGCTGCTGCCTCTCATGTAGATAGAAGCAGAACAGTTCTATGCGATAACGGCAATTGCAAAACCACGATCGCTGTAAGGGTGAGTGTACATCACCAAAAACCAAAGCAGGTCGATGTACACTCCCAGGGTGGCAACTGCTTTATTATTTATCCGGGACTCTGTCCCCCACATCCCCTCACTAATAATAACAAACTCTGGGGGTGCATGTTGGGGAAGGGGAGAAATGTAATTAAAAAAAAGTTAACACCCTCTCCCATAAAAAGCACAAACTATTGTGATCCTCCCCAGCTCTGAACCCTGCACCCTCACCACCACGCCACACAGCCAACTTGGCAGTTTCACACCTCACCGTCCCTAACACAACTTCCCCCCTCTTTCGGTCTGCCTCTTGCTCTTCCCTTTCCCCTATCTTTCAACATTGCTATCCTTTCAGGGTAGCTGACATTGCAGGTGCTGAGACTGAGTCACTCAAATCTGAGTCGCTGAATCTCAGTCACCATTTTCACGGATACCAAGTGGAATCAGTTGACAATTGGGACTGCAAGGCCAGCAGATTTGAGTTTAAGAAGCAGGAGGGGATGGAAGACTGAGATGGACGCCTTAACCAGGTTGATGAAAATGGCGGCTGTAATATGACTCTGGTCCATTGCTGAAAAAATGGAGTCAGTGACTTGCAGCAAGGAGGAAATGGTCGAGTGCTGTTTCCTAAACCCTGACTGCACAGATGAGATGAAGTTGGTAGAGACAAGTTATTCAGACAGCCTGGGTTGAATGGGTGACTGTTGAAGTTTAGCTAGGGATTGGAGGAGTGAGATGGGCCAATACCTCCCAGGTGTGGAAGGGTCACCACTTTTATGTAGATAGAATACCTTAGCAAATTTCCAGGCTTTAGGGATGGGGAGGTTGAAATGGAGAGGTTAAGGATGTGGGCTAATGGGGTAGCTACTGCAGAGGCAGAGATAAGTAGGAGTCGAGGGTTGAGACTGTCAGGGCTGGTTTTGGTTGGATTGAGGACAGTAAGTGCATTATAAACTTCATGAGGGGAGAAGGACGAGAGAAGGAACTTGGTAGGAGGAGAGGGCAAGTCAGGAGGAATGGGAGAGGCAGTTGGTGGTATGGGGGTACCCAGTCAAGTAAGCGCTACCAGGATAGCGCTGCACTATATGGCACTAGTCTGGTAAGCGCTCACACGGACAGCGACTGAGGGTTTACAGCGCTTCCTGTAAGCAACCCTGGACACTGTCCATGGTGCTGAAGGAACAGAAGGGCATCAGAATCCAGGATGCTGGCTGAACTGCTCCTGTAGTGTGGAGGGCTGGGGCATAGAGCAGTTCAGCCAGCAACAGTGGAGATCAGGGTTCTAATGCTGGTCTCCAACATTTTAGCATACTTCAGGACTTAATTTTTGTTTTTACATGGGGCCTTAATGGTCCCGAAAATGTTAACTTTCCTGGGATCTCTCCCCTCGGAGTGAGAATTCTAAAGATGGGGAGTGGGGACCAAAAAAAAAAAAAAAAAAAAAAAAAAAAAAAAAAATCGACACTGTTTTTACTATGTGCACCATGCCAACGCAATTGTTGTCTGCACTGTTTGGACCCAGTACCGGTATGGGTCAGGGGTTATCGGGGAGTGCACAGGTGGCAAAGACACAGGAGAGCCATTCATTTTGAGGGCAGGGGAGGCCTATTGAGTGAGGGGAGGGGGTCAAGGAGAGAGTGTAACACCTTCCAAAATGTTGTGGGTGTGGCTTGACCATGTTGAAGATGCAACCTGAAGTAATTTGCCTTTGAGAGGCAGATGGACTTGGTACAATCATTTCTAAGAGATTTGTAAGCTTGTAGGTCAGCCTGAGTTAAGGATATCATGTAGCACTACCAGGCTCTGTCCCTGGCCAGCAGGTCACCCATAATCCTAGGATGATGGTGACGCTTTACATTGGCTTTCTTTAGGGGGGCATGGTGGTTCCAGATGCAGGTAAGTTTGCTAGTGTAGAGGGATAATGCAGAATCAACATTGTGGGCTGAGTAAATGGGTTTCCAATCTGTCTGTAAGAGATCTTAGAGCAAGGCTACTGTGTCAAGAGCATGGAGAGGGGGCGGGTCCAGATGTATTTGGGGCAACATAGGGGAAGTGAATCTTACGTAAGCAGTAGGTGGTACAGTGGACACAGAGCATCAGGTAGGCTACTTGCTGCAGTGATGCAGTGGGGTGGAAGGATAACACCCAGTTGAGTAGGGAGTGGTTTTGGGAGTGTGGGTTAATGCAGGTAGGCTTGTGAATCAGCTGTTTGAGGTTAAGCACCTCTATCTTGAGGAGGGAGGGCTTAGATGAGAGTGTGAGCCAATCAAGGTTGAAATTGTTTTGCAGCAAGAATTCTCCATTCACAGCATGAGAGGGGATCGAGGAGATGGTGGTGACTAGGGGGTCGGATGTAGTTTTAGATGGAGCGAGAGTGCAGCAATGTAGAGGAGATTCGAGGAAGGAGGAAAGAAGGGTCATGATGAGTTCATGGGAAGAAGGGCAGGGTTCTTTGAAAGCGGTGGAGCAGGAAGAGGCTGTCTGGTGTACAAGGGTACTCCATCACCACGCTTACCTCAATCCTGATGGAACAGATTGAGACAGTGGAGTCAGGAATTCTGGCAGATAGCCATGTTTCTGTGACACACAGAATGTCGGGGGTGCTGGTTGTCCATACTTTAAGCATATCCATTTTGGGAAGGAGACTTTGGCATTTAGTTGGAAGACGCAAAGTCTTTTTGATAGGGGGGAGGGTGAAGAGTTAAGGGGAGTGCCAGAGAGAGCAGGAGTTATGGCAGAGGGGATAGAGTGAGGGTCAGGGTTAGACTCGATGTCTCCAGAGAGTAGCAGGAGGAGTAGAAAAATGAACAGATGTGGAGGGAACTTTTGCCTTCTTGAGGTGTGAAAGGGAGGGGGAGCAGAAGGTCTGGTACAATGAATCAGTGCTTCAAGCTTTAGGAGGCAAGAGGGGAGAAGAGCAGTGTGGATAAAGAGAGCTGTAAGGGGGTGGCGGAGGCAAAGAAAGGGAAGGAATGCGCAGAGGGCAGTTGGGGAGAGAGGTAGGCATAGGTGAACAGTGAGGGAGAGAGAAGGGAACAGACAGTGAACAAAGGTGGGGAGGGAAGGAGGGACAGGAGAGCAGAAAGACAGAGAGGGCTGCAGGGCAGATATAGAGGAGAACAGGAAGGAGATAAATTAGGAGAAGGAGGGGATAAAGACATAATGTGCAGGTTGGGCTCTAAAGAAATAGGTAGAGCCAGAGAAGGAATGAAGCCAGGTGAAGAGTGGAGCTGACAGGCTGGAGTCAAGAGGAGGCTGCAACCAGCTTTGGGGGGTCAGACTTGGAGCAGGAAGGTGCACGGCAGGCTAATCTACCTTTTGAAGAGTAATAAAACTCAGCTAGGCAGGAGGGGTGACCGGGACCTGGAAATGCCACTCAGTCTAAATTGCCTGAATGGGACTGGAGCAGGTGCTCCTCGTTTGAAGACAATAATAAGCGCAGGGAGGAGGGTCTAAAAGGGGGACGCCCGAGGGTGGGGGGGATATTCCGTTATCACATGGTGCCGTGCCCAGCTTGAGCTGTGGAAAAACAATCAGGCGAGTTGGAGATGCTACCTGCACGGAATCCTCAGTGCAGCAGTGGTGACGGGGGAGGGGGGGAGCCTTCCTGGGTCCCCTTCCAAACCCTCACGATCTGAGGCTGCTGAGGCTGGCTCTGTAGGTGGCCCTAAAATAGGGGAGAGAAACAGTGGGTTAGGAACAAGCCCTGATGTGCCCACTGAAGCTGAACTCTGATGCACACAGCAGTGAGCGGGTGCCAGGAATAGGGTTTCAACACTGGAGTCAGAATGCTAACACTTGCTACAGGCCGGATTAGGCAGACCAGCAGAATAACTTAGATCATGCACTCTGCACTACACTACCATGTTGGTAATCCGGATTCAGGCTTCACTAATAGTGCACATTTCAGCCTAATATACATCAGCTTTGGATTCGGAGTAGATCTTTCATTACTAATGCACAGCACAGGTTTTTAGTCACAATTAAATATTACTACATAACTCAGTTCCTGTCTACATTAGCGATTAACATTACCCATTTACAAAACACAGTTTCTGTCTGGTTTTATGCTGTGCAGTTACACACTGATCCAGCCTGGCTTAGCACAGTACAATAAAGTACTGTTTCTGTCTGGTTTCCCTCTTTAAATAAAACAACGCTTCTGCCTGGCTTTTCACTTTCATTAGCCCACTTTGCATAGCACTGATTCTGTCTGCTTAGCGACTAAGCTATGTATTACGGGGCCAGACTACAACTGAGAGCACACCATTCTGAATCTACTAATTTCTTTGCTAGTGTAACCCTCTACAAATGGGGTTTCCCCAAAAAGTCTTTCTTGAGCTTGCTTAAATACTCACTGACAGGCTTGTATCCTGCATTTTAGCAGTTTAAATGTATTGCCAGAGAGTGCCTGTATAGCCTCTGTGTACTGTCTCTTTAAGAGCTACCTGGATTGCAGTCATAATCTGAGAGGGAGCTCTGTTAGAAGATGTACTTGTTTGCTGATCATTTGTTACAGTAGTAATAATATTGCAGTTTGTTCTAACTTGCCTTCTTTGCAGCATGGACAGTTCTATTTGTTTCCATCATCTTGGTCCTGACTGCAGAATGGGCCAATCAGTACATTTGGGACTTTAAAATGGAGCTGCTAACAGGGCTTGGTGGGGCCAAACTTGAAGGAATTGTAGTTTTGGGCTTTTGGTGCCTAAAATAACCTGGAGGGGAGCCCTTGCTGTGACTGACAGACAGATCAGTCAACCAAACCTTTGGATCTTGGGGAAAGTCCCACACTGCTTGTAGTTTCAGTTAGATCTGAGTTGGGAAGTGAAGAAGTAACAGCTTGAGATAGTTCGAGCAGCAATCCATAGTGGATTCATGCAGGAGAACTGTGGAGAGGCCTGAGTTTGGCCTGCATTTTTATTTTATTTAGCTTTTGTTGACCGGGTAAGTGCACTAGACAAATCCTGCCTATTTTCAGGCACGACCCGGGGGAAGGGGATACAGATGAATGCCAACTGACCTTGAACCAGATTAAGCTGTTGGTGGTATTTATAGTGAATGAGGGAAATTTGGCCAGGACACCGGGGAAATTCCCCTACTCTTTTCGATAAGTGCCATGGGATCTTTAACATCCACCTGAACTACCACCAATCCAGGCAGATGGGACCTCGGTTTAACGTCTCATCCGAAAGACGGATGCCTGCCTGCTGTTCCCAAGAGGGAACCTGTGCTTTTTTCGGACTGAATCCGAACTTGGAGAGCAAATTAAGCAACTAAATTGTGACCAGGCTTTAACCTGAAGAAGACCAAAGATTTGCTGAATGCAATCAGCCTCTCAGGACTTCCAGCTATCTCTGAACTCCTAGACTGTGTGGAGACTCTAATTGCAACCAGAGAGCCATTTGCCTGGTACAGTGGAATTTCCTTACATGTGAATGTGCTGTGTGCTTATAGCGGGTCGTGATTTGGTTTCCCACTGTGTGTCTGAACTGTGTTTTGCTTGCTGGAGGCTGTATCCAGCTCCACAGACTGAATCCGTATCCATTTCCATTTGCCTGGGCCCTGCTACACTGGCCCAGCCAGAATACCTGCAACGAGAAAGTTATCGACGAGAGACTGGCCAGGGGATCAGCCCCCTGCTCAACGCCTTGAACAGGAACAACGCCTTGGTGATTCGTGTGGGCCCTGCTTCTCCAGGTACTCCAGCTCAACAGCCTGCAGTCTCAGTTACCTCCTGCCTGTGTCCAGTATTGGGTATCGTGAGTAAACATCAGGGTAGCTCCCTGCAACAACAGCTAAATCTAAAAATGTTGTCATCGGATTGTCTTGTTGCCTTTTATTTCACGAACTAAGCCCTCCCGCTCTCGATTGCAAATAGTGTGTGTTGTGCATGTTGCTTTCTCCTATCACAGGGCCCCAACCAGCTGCAACATTCCTGGCTAGCCCACTGTTTTCCTACCTGGGTACCCAGAGTGTGTGACTGTGTAGGGCTCTGAACTGCATGCATAACTGTCTGATTAATATAGCTTTTAAGCAAATCAACCTGATTACGCCCCTCCCTTGTTCAAGTCCCCTGAATAAATCAGATTTAACTTTGTTTGCATTTAACCTGTCTGTGGTTCCAGTTTGTGCTCAGAGTACTGTACTGTTGCTATTTGCTGTGCTTAACCTTGTTTTACAGGCGGTCCCCAGGGTCAAGCTAGAGGAACCAGCCCTGGTGGTAAGTGCAAACAGTGTGGGTAATTGCCTGGTGAATAAGGGTCATTGTGAAAGTGATTATTGTAAATTGTTCAGGCCACTAGAAGGGAAAGAGGGGGGTTACAGTGTCCCGCATGACTGTGCCCAGGTCAGCTTGACCACTTCCAGCCCTGTTCTCCGGGTGGAGGCACCCGTATCAGAGCCTAGGCCCCTTAACCTGCAACTAGCCAAGCAGGCAGGGGTAGTAACCAATAGGATAGTGCCACCTAGGGGCTACGCTAAGACTTGAGTACATTCAGCCTGAGTACAGCACAACCATAATCCCTACCAAATGGATAACAGGTACACAGGAGTCAACCTTCTTAAGACCCACCTGCCCGAAAGGTGATTTTGACCAGGGACCGTGAAATCGCCTTTCTGCACAGATTTGCCTTATGTCATTGCAATTGTTGAGGTGGGGTTCCCAAAAATTGTCTGTTGAGAATGTGGGTTAAAATATGGAAAAATTGCCAAGTTATGCCACTACATTCAAAACCTCATTAAATTACATTCAAATGCATACCTGTTTCTTCAGTTCACAGTCCGGTTCTGAGGAGTGAAGATGTGTCTGTGGCTCACAGAGGATTACGGTGTTGGACCCTCCCCCCCGATGGGTAAGTTAGGGCTTGGGGGGTAGGGTGGTGATGCTGAGTGGGAGGGTCAGGTGCGGGGACAGTAATGGATGCAATAGAATCGATGGACAGTTTTCTTGTTGCAGGATTACTTAAAAAAAACTGAGGGAAGATTGTTTTATATTTAGGGGCACCGGGGGATTGGGCAACCCCAGTGTCTTTGTTGTGGAAGGGGCTGCTGAGAGGGAGGGTCGGGCAGACAGGAGACAAAACAAATTCAAACAAGCATTGGTCAATGCTGAATGTTTGCTTGCTGGTATTAGCACTGGAAATGCAGGAGTTAGACAGATGCAAAGTAGGAATGGCACTGAAGTACTGAACTTCACACCAACCCCATCTCCAACCTGCAGAGATAGACAGGTATTAACGTATGCATTTGGGCTGTCACCCATAACGTTCATGCCATTTCACCTCACCCTATCCTGCAGACACTGACAAGTGCTGAGGTGTGACCTGGGGTGTTCGGCTTTACAGTCACACCACTCCATAAGCACATACACTGAAATAGGTGCAATATAGGAGAATGGGGTGAACTCTGGGGCCGAAGAGTCCAAGGCACACCTCGATGCCTGTCATTGGCTGCAGGGTGGAGGGGTGGGGGTGGAATGGCATGAGCATTACAGTCAGCAATCCAAA
The DNA here is from genome assembly GCA_016271365.2 of Neoceratodus forsteri. Classification (NCBI taxonomy): domain Eukaryota; kingdom Metazoa; phylum Chordata; order Ceratodontiformes; family Ceratodontidae; genus Neoceratodus; species Neoceratodus forsteri. The sequence continues at coordinate 67,189,772 of JADMNL010000035.1, forward strand.
GGCACACCCCCTGATACCTGTCAGTCTGTACAGGGTGGACGTTATGGTTAAAAACCCTAACGCCCCGGGCGTTTGTTGGTATTTGCACTACAAATTTTCAACATGGCTTTTTTGTGACCCCCCCACCTCATGAAAGCATTTGGGACCTCTTCTCATGAACAGTGGCACTGTGATTTTGTGAATGTGTCCCAAACTTTGAGTTCCCACGTCGATCATGCCATTGTGCGCCAGATGTATGAAAACACAGATGGGGCAGGATGTGAAGAATGACAGCTGCACCATTCATAGGGTCTGAAAAGATGGCAATGTTGAAAACCTGTAGTGAAAATATCAAAAATGTTCGAACTTCCAAGTGTACGTGGAAACTGCACAACGCATGCATGTAACACAGTCATTTAGTGGAATTATTTCACCAAATTTTCAACATAGGCATTTTGTTTTTTTGGTTTTTTACTTTCTTTCTTTATCTCCTCCTTACACCCCCGGGGCCCCCTCCTTCCGTCCGCTCATGTCTTCCCCATCCTACCTTGGGGATCTGCCCCTAGAGTGCCTGTCCTCCTCCTCTTGCACATTGGGGTCTGTCCTGCAGGTGATCTGAGGCACTTAGGGCGGCCTTCATCCAGGGCTGCCGGAGGGGATTTTCCGTTTTCTCCCTTACGTCCCCACCCCCTAGGACGTCGGTCGCTTGGGACGTGCGTCCCGAGAGATGACGTGCTAATGCACGCCAGCGCCTCACGCGCCAGCGCGCCCCCTCCTGACTACGTTAGACGGAGCCGCCCATCCCTCAATTGTCGGTGCTTCCACCTGCTGCAGGGTGATGCTGAGCGCGAAGTGCTCATGGTTCCCACCCCTGAGGGAGGAAAGCATCTGTTGGGACGCTCGATCCTCCCTCTCCCCTGCCGACCCCCGGCAACCCGAGTCCGTTCCCGAACCCGGGTCGCCGGCATAGCGCGAGGTGTGGCCTCCAGCGCCTCAGCCCTCAGCGCCACCGGGCCGGCTTCAACATAGGCATTTTGTGACCTCTGCTCATGAACACTGTCACTGTGATTTTCTTAATCTGTCCCAAACATTGATTTCCCACAGCAACCGTGCAATTCTGTGCCAGATGTAGAAATGTATATTTCATGCAGGATGTCAAACATGACAGTTGTACTGTTCATACAGAGGTCTGAAAAAAATGCCAATGTTAAAAATCTGGGGTGAAAGTACTAAAAATATGCGAAGTTACGAGGGTGTGTAGAAACTGCATAACGCACACTTGTAACAAATTTTCAACTTAGGCATTTTAGGAACTCTGCTCATGAGCAGAGTCACTGTGATTTTACATATGAACATACCAACATATGAATCTGCCAGCAGAACAGACCAATCAGTCTATCCAAGTCTGCCCAAGTGTGCAGCTAGCACCCTAGACTGCAGCTGCCCCAGCCTCCTCCCACTCAGTTCCTCCCCTGCTTGTCCCAGCCCCAGCCCCCTCGACTCTTCCTCTTGATTTATCCCACTCCTTCTTAAAGCTATTGACTGTCCTACATGTTACCACCCCCTCTGGCTGCGCATTCCAACTGGACACCACCCTCTTAGTGATATAGTGCCTCCTTATTTCCCTCTTGAAACGTCCCCCTTCCAACCTTAGTCCATGCCCCCTCATCTCTCTTCCAGTCCTCAGTTTAATCACCCTCTCGGTGCTAGGTTTATTTATCTCCCTCAGGTATTTAAATGCTTCAGTTATATCCCCCATCCCTCCTCTCCTCCAGTGTGTACATGTTCAGCTCCTTCAGCCTAACTTCATATGCCTTTCCTTCCATTCCCTTTAACATTTTTGTTGCCCTCCTTTGCACCCCCTCCAGTAACTTATATCTCTCCTCAGGTATGGCCTCCAGTATTGCACACAGTACTCCAGGTACAATCTGACCAATGATCTGTAGAGAGATAGGATCACATCCCTGTGTCTGGATGAGAACCCCCTTGCGATGCACCCCAGCATCCTGTTTGCCTTCGCTGCTGCTCTCCTGCACTGGGCAGAGTTATTCATGCACCTAGTTACCAACACCCCTAGGTCCTTCTCCTCCTCTGTGATCCCCAACCTCACCCCCGCAACCAATAGTCCCTCGTCTGATTTTTAGCCCCTAAGTGCATCACCTTACACTTCTTTGCACTGAATCCTAGCTGCAATTCCACCAACCATGTCTCTAGTTTGGTTGGGTCCCCCTGCAGTTATTCCCCATCCATCTTTTGTCCACCACTGCCCCCAATTTGATATCACCTGTGAACAGACTAACCCTGCTCCCCACTCCATGTGCTGTATCAGAGATAAAGAGCCCAAATAGCAACGGGCCCAGCACTGACCCCTGCAGCACCCTGCTTGTCACTGCTCTAGGTGATGAGAACTCCCCCACCACCACCCTCTGCACCCTCCCCTGTAACCAGTTCTCCATCCATTTAGTCAGCTTTTTTCCCACCCCCACTGTCTTTAGCTTCCCTCCCAGGCTCCCATGAGGCACTGTATCAAAGGCCTTACTGAAATCCAAGTACAGGACATGTACCACATGGCCCCAGTACAACTCTCTTGTCACCGAGTCATAATACTCTATTAGGTTGGTTTGCTGGCTCCATTTATCCTTGTCTTTTGGGTGGAAGGGGACCAGCATGTCTAGAAGGGTGTGGTTAAATGTTCTGGTTGAGGGTCTCCCTGCAGGTGATAGGGGGTGGTTCTTGACTTTTGCACCCTCACAGAGAGAGCATTTCTTTGATTAGTCGACTCTCAAAGTCTCTGCCCTGGTCAGACTGGATTCGCTGGGGGGCACCATAGTGGATGAAGACATTTTGCACTAGCACCTTGGCCACAGTAAATGTCTTTTGATCTTTGGTGGGAAAAGCTTGTGCATACCGTGTGAAATGATCCATAACTACTAACACATTGCCAATGTTCCGCTGATCAAGTTCTAAACACAAAAAGTCTATGCAGACTAGTTCCATGGGGTGCTGGTAGTAATATTAACAAGGGGCAGCCCTCTGAAACAGGGCTTTTCTTTTGCAGGCAGCAACTCTACAGACCTTTACATGGTGCTCAACATTGGCCCCATTTGGGCCAGTAGAAGAAGTTGTACCAGGTCAAAGGTTTCTGTCAATACGAGGTGCCCCATGTGATTGTGGAGGGATCTCAGTACCAAATCTTTAAAGGCCATGGGCAGGACCAATGTAGCTTGTCTACTTTGCCACTATGATCTACATCTCTATATACAACAACTGATTGAGCAACTTCAATCTGGGGCCTTCTTTAAACAATAAAAGCAGTTTGCAAGTCAGTGGGCGTAACTTAGACACATCTTTCCCTGCACGCAGGGCATCAAGTGCTGGCTGAATCATAGGATCTTGGGATTGAGCCCACTGAATGCTGTCATTGTCAAATTGAGGTAGTGCACTAATGTCTAGAGCAGAACAGTGGCAATAAGCAGCTGGTATGCAGGTGTCGGAAGGGCCCAAACAATCCTACTAAACAGTCCACTGTGTCTGCAGATATCTGTTCATCTCTATCAAACTTCTGGCACAATGCTCGAATGTCAGGTTCGGACAGCCTAACCCAATCACTCTTGGAAGTGGGCCTTCGTGATCAAGCGTCAGCATCAATATGGTTCAGGCCCGGTCTGTATTCGACAGAATAAATGTTTGGCTATGCCTGGAATTCAGTGACCAAGCAGCCAGACACTCCCACTTCCTGAGCTATATAAGCAGTTCCTCTAAACCTCACTGTGAAGCATTTTTTCTTTGCAGCCAAAGGCTCTGCCAGTTTGTTCCCTGAGCTGTCAGGCCTCCCCCATTTCTGAAGAGCTTCTGTTTATTTTCCTGCTTTGGTTTGTATTTTGCCTTCAGCTGTGTATGCTTCCTTCCTTTTTTGGGGGGGCTTTTCTAGGCTCCTAGCATACTGCTATTCAGAGCTCATACTGCTAGCTTTCACTTACTCAACTATAGCTGGTCCATGTGGCATATTTTATTACTTTCACCTGACTCAGATTACTTGAACCTTGCTATACAGCTTACTCATGCTTGTTCTACTTACCTCATTGCTGCAATCTCATTGCACTGCCTGTTTGACAATGCTTAAGAGCATTATGCCTCCTTTATTTGTACTTACAACTCCGTGTACTCATTTATTTACTACTGCTGTACAGGCCCACTTGCTTCCTGCTGCTGCATTGTTTACACCCATTCCTGTTCTACCTTGTTTACTCTGAGGTTAGCTGAAGCTCCTGTTGAGGATATTAAACTAGCTTTATATCTGCATGTGGTTCTCGGCCATTCATCGCTTCCTTGTTTGTCCTACGGTGGGGACTGGGAGGTGTTTGGGGGGTCATGGCCTATGTGGTTAATTAATTTTGTTCTAAATCCTGTCTTCGCTGCTGAAAATCCTCAGAGTTTGTCACCTTGATTTGGCTATTCATGTCTGGCTGGCTGACCCTAATTCAGTGCTGTTTACTTGCTATACAGTCGTTATGCAGGTCCACCTATTACTACTACTGCTGCTTACTGACCTATCAGATCACCACTTGATTATGCAACCGTTGCTCCTTGCTTACGCAAATCATTGTTTCATGCCTACTGCCAACCCCTCAGCTTCAGCCTGGGATTCTACTGCTCTCAATATGCATTCAACCTTGCAAGGTCACAGCACTCGATGCTCATAACGATCTCAGCATGCCGTGCTCATTCAGCTCACCTGCTTTCAGCTCTCAATCAATTCTGGGGCATGCCAGCCATTCTAATCTGGCGCAGGGTTCCTGCAGCCAACGGTCTCTCACTGCATTTAGTCCGCATCATCGAGCGTGTCCAACTTGGGGGGATCCTTCTCACCTGGCCCACAGCTGGGAATGTCCTCGCCCCGGGCTTGGCTTTAGCTGCCTGCTATGCAACAGCAGCTCCTGGTGTAGAATTTAAGACTAGAGGTGAAGGGTGGTTACGATGATCTCCTTTGTCTCTACTGTTTCACTATAACAGTTGGCCATTGACTTTAGTGGTTTCCCTAGCAAGGCACCTTCACCGCATTCTCCCGACTGCCTCTGGTTCACCTGGTTTGATTTAGGGCAGGCAGACCAGGTGAGTGCCTCAGCAGTTGTTGCTGTCCTCCTGCACATACCTCTCAACTGTCCTTGATTTTCAGGGATGTCCCCGATTTTGCCTCAAAAGTTTACTCTGTCCCTCCTAAAAATTGTTTCCATGACCAAACAGTGAGGGTTGTAAGCACAAAATAATGTCAGACATTGAAGTTACACACTTGTTCTTCTTTAGGAAATGTATTTTACAATAAGCCCCTTATTCTAGCAGCTTTCTGAGTGTATATCACCAATTTTAAAGATGTGTCCCTGATTTTGGTCCTTTGTCCCTGATTTTTTTCAGCATTGTCCCCGATTTATGAGGCAGGAGGTTGAGAGGTATGCTCCTGCACCTTGGATGCACGTATTGTTGCAGAGTTTTCTCGCAACCTTCCATAACGTTCCCACTAGAGGGTTTGAGTGAGAGCCTTCCTCCAAATTGGAATATTTTCCACCTCCCTTTAATTGGGTTTTCAAAATTGCAGCTGCAGAGCAGTCAATAAACTATCCCAAGCCTGGGGGGAAGGCGACCTAGGCCTTGGATCCCCAGAGATTTCCTCCTCATAGGTTTTTTTCCTCTCCTCCATTGCCTCAGGTCATAACTGTTAGTTAGCTTAGTAGTGTCCCCTAGTTTCTTTAGGTAGGGTCCGCTGTTGAATGGAGGTGGAGGATGTTCTGTCGTTCCCTGTCTCCTTAGGGGATCCTCTACTCTCAAAGCATGCCATCAGTATCGTGCTACGCAAACTTGGGCAGTTACTATGACAACTAAGCATATCATTGCATTATCAAACTGCCTATGCTTCTCTACTACTATGTTACAGTTGCTTCTTCATCACTGTTACTGCTTGTGTACTGCTTCATGCTGCCTCCTTTTTTGGGGATACTACATTTTTTGGGGGGATTCCTAAGGCACCTTTAGCCATGGGAACCATCCCGTGGTACCTCTAGGGGTTGAACCCTCTCTAAGAGTTCCTTGTCGTTGTACCCCTACAGGGTGGTAATTCCTCTGGAATAGAGAGTGCGAACGGCCAAAATCAAACTAACACAGTTGCACAAGCATAACACTATACTGGCTGCGTAGGCCAGTGAATCACAGGTTGATAATGCAGAAAGCCACCGGTGCTCAGTAGGCGTCTAACTTAGCTGAAGTCTGTACATAGGTCAATGGGTTATTGTCAGTCTTCACTAATATCATTGCCCCATAGAGGTATTCATGAAACTGGTCAACGATGGCCCATTTCAGCGCAAGGAACTCCAACTTATGCACAGGGCAGTTTCGTTCGGACAGGGTCACGCTCCACTGGCGAAAGCTACTGGTCTGAGGCCATCCTCATGGTCTTGATACAGCACCGCCCCTAGACCCTGTAGACTAGCATCCGTATGCAGCACATAGGGTTTGGTGGGGTCAGCATAGGCGAGGATGGGGGCATGGGTGAGCTGGTATATGATCTCATGGAAGGCTGCTTCACAGTCGGGCGTCCAGCGGGGCCTGAAGAGTTCACCTGGTGGAAGTATACTTTTTCTGGTTCTTTAGTGGCCCTTTTTGTATTTACGATTGGTAGGAGGGTAAACCTGGGTAAGGTTCAAGAGTGGGTGAATCACCTTGGAACAGTCTTTTATGAACCTGCGGTAGTAGTCACAGAACCCCAGGAAACGTTGTAGTTCTTTCATATTATGGGTCTGGGGCCAAGTAGTCAGTGCTTCAATCTTACTGGGATCAGTCTCTATCCCTTTTGTAGATACTATGTGCCCCACATACTTCACAGAGGTTTGGAAAAAACTGGCACTTGTCAATGGACAGCTTGAGGCCGAAGTCTTCCAGTCAGTCTAGGACTTTAAACAGTCGGTTCTCATGCTTCTCTAAGGTGCTTCCAAACACAATGACATTGTCCAAGTACGCCAGGCATTCCAGCAAATTCATATCTCCTACTGCACGTTCCATCAGTTGCTGAAAGGTGGCCGGGGCACCCGATATCCGCTGTGGCATCCTCAGAAACTCGTAGAACCCCAATGGACAGATGAAGGCTGTTTCCTCACAGTCTTCCGGGGCCATCGGGATCTAGTAGTATCCTCTGCGAAGATCCAACACAGAGAACCATTTGCTCCCATTCAATCAGTCCAGGGCATCTTGTATACAAGGCATAGCGCATTGGTCTGGGAAGGTCTGCCGGTTCAGGGTTCGATAATCAACGCACATCCTCACAGACCCATTCTTCTTACACACAGCCACAATGGGAGAGGCATATGGGCTCCTGGATTCTTATATCACGCTAGCAGCGAGCATTTCCTGCAGGTGTCTTCTCACATCATCTGTGTCTGCTGGGGCTAGGCATCGGGACCACTCTCGAAATGGCCGTTCATCGTGCAGGCATATTTGATGCTCCACACCCTGAACATATCCCACGTCCCATTCCTTCAACGAAAACACTTGGTCTCTCTGGGCAAGTTTCTTGCTAATTCTAGTCTTCCATTCAGCTGGCAACGGGAGTTACAGAAGTCAAACAAGTCTGAGGTCACTCTCTCCTTCGCACCAGGGTGCTTGTTGCGGGCAATACTACAGTATCTGCACAGTGTACCATAGCTAGGGTGCATCCTCTGTTCACCCGGCTCTCCCGATCTGACACATTGTGAATCTGGACCATCACTCACTGTGCATAGGCATGGGCACGAGCAGGCAAGATGCTGGGCTTGACCAATAATCCTTCTCGCAATTTTCCATCGCCTGGCGAATCCAACATCAGTATTTTGTTCCTGACATCTTTCCAGAGGCGGACCTCCCCTTGAATGGTACACTGGGCATTAGTGGTCAGTACCACTGAATCAGGATCCTTCTTCCACATGATCCCCACTGATTCATCCTGGTCGACTTCCTTGGGTTTCTGTTGCAGATCATAGGCCCTCTTGATCAGAGCCAGAATTCTCAGGGCCCTCCCAGTCTGTCGTCCTTATTTCTTGTGACAGAACTGCGCCAGTCACCCAAACATATGGAAGTTTGTTCCAATTAACAGGGGAACCCCATCATACAGTCCGGTGATGGGACACACTAGGGCCAGTGTCTCTACTTGCTCCTCTACGCCAGTGACAGTTGCAGGAAAAGACAACCAGAGGTGGGCATATCCTAGATATGGATAAGACTTGTCGCTCAGCCCCCACACATGTAGGCCTCCCAGGGACTGTAAGGGCACATCAGATAAGTGTTTGTTATACCAGTCCTGAAACACAGTGGTCACTTGTGACCCACTGTCAAGCACAGCCTGAGTAGGAATACCATTCACAGCCACATTAGTCTCCATTGAAGGGCCCACTATCTTGGACCAGTCTGGAGGTACAACAGCAGGGGCCTGGACAGACGATTTAGCCACAGAGGGGTTTGAGTTAGGATGGCCAAAGATTTTACTGTGGTCATTTCATGCACCCCTTGACCACTGACTCATTTTCCGAAGCTCCCCTTGGAATCTGTTTGCTACTCTTTCTAAGTCCTACTGAGACCAGCATTCTCTTTTCATATGGCCATCCTTTCCACAGTGGTGACAAATAATAGACTCCTGGGTCATCATGGGAGAGAACATTGTATGAGGAACTGAAGCAGTAGTAAGGGATTGGGGTCTAGTATCTGCTTGCAGTGGTGAGAGTGGTGCAATGTGTCTTAACAGTTCCTTTACAGTGACAGTCAATCCGGTGATCTCAGCCTTGGAGCCACCCTCGGTAGCGGATGCCTGAGGGTGCACCCCCACCCCATGGCAGTCACGTCCTGAGAGGAACCAGAATCTTGTTCCATGGGGAACCCTGGCAGACGACCTGCTTTCAACTCTCGAACTTCCTTTAATAGCTCGGCTTCAAAAACTGGGCCCAGGGCGGAAGTCCTTTGCATTCTCAGAGTGTTTGTTAGGTGCCGACTTTGCAACTGAACCCTACTTGACTGATCACTCTCAGTCACTTCTATGCAGTAGCAGAAGATATTAGGAATCCCCGGCGCTTTTGCTCAACCCCTATCTGATTTCTTTCATTAGCTCATCATGGGGGTGATTCCAGTTGGGTGGCGAGGCACAACTGAAGCAGTAACAATTCAAAATGGAGCAGATTTAAGGATCGGACCAGCCTAGTTCGATCTAATCCATTTGACGGAAAACTACCCTCTCTGAGGCACTCTTGTAGCAGCTTTTCAAGCCGAGGTACAGACACAGACAATGGCTCCCCTGGGTACTGCTGGGCGTTTCTTACTCTTCTCCACAGGTCCGAATCCGAATCCGGGCTCCCATACACATTCTCCAATGCTTCAAGATAGTCCTCTGCAGTTGCTTCGAGGTTATTGGCCTGCTTGGCACGGATGGTAGCCAGGGCAGGACCTCGGAGGCTCTCACTCAACCTCTCATTTCTCTGCTTCTGAGCATTGCCATTCAAGTACTAGAGGGGCACCATAGTCTATCCAGGTCTCCCAGTCATCCTCCCCTGGGGGGTTGGGAGGGTGTCCGAGAAGATTGTTAACCTTCGGTAGGAGTTGTGACTAATGGCAGGTACAGATATAGGGGCCAGCATTGGCATGGGAACAGAAGTTGTGGCAGTAACAGGTGCTGGAGTGGGAGGGGGTGTTGGGGAGGGAACACCCCGAGCTGATAGGAAAAGTTTCTTAAAGTCCTCTACGGTTTTCCCTTCCTCCAGCAACAACTTAGCAAATTTCTCCTCAAAAGTCTCAGATGATGGTGGGAGCTCATCCTCCCTGGGATCTTTACTGTCTTTTGTTATCACTCTCCAGGCAGCTGGAACCCCTTCTGGGGCAATAGTCTGTGGCACTTTAGAGCTGTCCACGAGGTCACTACACTCTACCAAGGCTATGAAAGTTTGGGCGATCAAATCAGCCTGTCGACCCACCACCACAGGGTTTTTTTTTTATACATTCAACTTTGGAGAGTACTCCCTCTACAGAGTCTTTCCTGGTACCCAGGGGAATAGCCAGTATAAGTAGAGCATTTTGGGGGTCAATCTCCTGCCCAGTACACCACTCCACCAGCCATTTCTACTGGGGTAGCCATTAATCTTTAACAATAATTTGTAAGTTTTGGCCACTAGAAGGCACAATATCCCAGCGGTGAGCCTCCAAGATGCAACTCCTAGGTGGCGCTATCCCAAGGGCTACTACCCCTGCCTGCTTGCTAGTAGCAGGTTAAGGGGCCGGAGATCTGAAAAGGGTGCCTCCACCCGGTCAGGGTTGGTAGTGATAAAGCTAACCTGGGCACAGCCCTCTGGGACACTGTAACCCCCTTCTTTCCTTACTAGTGGCTGGAACAATACACAATAATTACTTTTACAATGCCCCTGATACACCACACAAGTACCCACACTGTTTGCACTTACCACCAGGGCTTTCCTCTGGCTCAGTCCTGGGGACCTCCTGTAAAACAAGGTTATACACAGCAAATAACAGCAGTACAGTAGTCTTGCACAAACTGGAACCACAGTCAGGGTAAATGCAAAAAATAGATCTGATTTATTTAAGGGACCTGAACAAGGGAGGGGCGTAATCAGGTTAATTTGCTTAGAGATTCTATCATTCAAACAGTTATGCATGCACTTCAGGGTCCATAAACAGTCACACACTTTGGGTATCCAGATAGAGAATGGTGGGCTAGCCAGGAACATTGCAGCTGGTTGGGGCCCTGTGACAGAAGAAAACAACATGCACAACACACACTATCTGTAATCCGGAGCTGGAGGGCTCAGTTTGTGAAAAGAAAACAAGACAATCAGATGACACACTTTTACATTAGGCTGTTGTTGCAGGGAGCTATCCTGATGATTATTCACGATACCCAAGATTGGACACAGGCTGGACGAAAATCGAGACAGCAGGTGGTTAATCTGGAGTACCAGGAGAAGCAGGGCCCACACGAATCGCTGAGGCGTCATTCCTGTTCAAGCGTGGAGCAGGGAGCTGATCACCAGGCAGGTCTCTCGTCTATGGCTTTCTCTGTGCAGTGGGTAGTCTGGCTGGGCCAGTGTGGCAAGGCCCCGGCCAAATGGAGACAAATTCGGATAAGTCCGTTTTAGGCTGGATACAGCTCCCAGCAAGCAGAACACAGTTCACACAGTGGGGAACCAAATCATGACCCACTTTCAATACACAGCACATTTACATGTGAGGAAATTCTACTGTACCAGGCAAACTGCTCTCCGGTCACGATCGCAAAGTCTCTGCACAAACCGGGGATTCAAAAGCAGCTGGAAATCCTAACAAGCCGATTGCATTCAGCAAAATCTTTGGTCTTCTTCAGGTATGAGCCTGGTAGAAAAATCAGTGGCTTACTTCGTTCTCACAAACTCGGATTTAGTCTGAAAATTCTCTTTTCTCCCTCTTGGGGCAGCAGGCAGACATGCAGGCCACAATTCAGGCCTTTCCACAGTTCTCCCACGTGAATCCACTCAGGATTGCTGCTCAAAATCACGTGAGCTGTTACTTCTTCACTTCTCAGCTCAGAACTAGCTAAAAATTGCAAGCAGCCTGGGATTTCCCCAAAATCCAAAAGGTTTGGTTGACTGATCTGTCTGTCAGTCACAACAAGAGCTCCCCCTTCAGTTGCAAAAAAGGCACCAAAAGCCCAAAACTACAATTCCTACAGATTTTGACTCCAGACAGCTCCTGTAGTCCGGCTCCAATTTAGGTCCTACCAGACTGATTGGTCCAACTCAGCAGTTCAAGACCAAGACAGTGGAGACAAACAAAACAGTACTTGCTGCAAAGAAGGCAGGTTAGACAAACTACATTATCATTATCACTCTAAATGATTTTCAGCAAATAGTTACATCTTTCAACAGAGCTCCCTCTCAGATTACTTATGACTGCAATCCAAGCAGCTCTTAAAGAGACCGTGCACAGAGGCTATACAGGCACTCTCTGGCAATCACATTTAAACTGCTAAAAACACAGGACACCAGCCTGGCAGTGAGCATTTAGGCAAGCTCAAGGAAGACTTTTTGGGAACCCCCATTTGTAGGGGGGTTACATCCTGAAAACTCAGTCAGGCTGCCTGCCGTGGAGGCGAGTGAAGGCTGTGCCAGTGGCCGCTCGGAGTTGTGGGTAGTGGGGAGAGTGATGGAGGCATTTCTGACAGGGTTGGGGGGTCCACTAGACATCAGGGAAATTAGGAATTTTTTGTTTTTATACATTTGGGGATGGGGGCTGCAGATAATGCTGAGTGTTTGGGCAGGGGTGGAGGGATTCTTTATTTTGGACCGGCGATCAGCTGGGGGTGGGGTGGGACCACTAGACACCAGGGATAAAAACATTTATTTAATGCTGGCCAGGAGGGGGGGTGCTCTTTTATTTTTAAATACCCCCCTCCCAGCCATCCGAATAACGAATATTTCAGCACCGAATAACAAATATTCGGCTGAATATTCGAAAAAAGGTATTTGCACAGCCCTACCCTCTATGCCCTCACCCCTTGCAGCACTTCCTTGTTCAGCTAGCATGGTTTCTTGGCTCTGCTCTTCTTACTCATGGCCCTGGTGCAGGCTACTGTGGCCTCTGTTAGCCCAGTCTTTATGACTCCCCATTTTTGTTCTGCATCCATTCGGCCTTATATCCTGGAGTCTCCCTACATAGTATTGCTCCCACCCTCCCAAAGTTCACCTCAAAGTCCACCACCTTAGTACCCGTGCCTCCTGCCTCCCTGCCCAGTGCGAGAACGAGCCACACTGTTTTGTGGTCACTACCCGATAGTGGGTGCTCCACCCTTACCTTCCTCACCGCCTCCCCACTTGCCAGTACTAGGTCCAGAGTGCTACCAAGCCTTGCAGGCCCACTTATCAATTACATCAGAAGGCCATCCTGGAATGCATCAAGGAGCACCTGCTCCCTGGTACTGCTAGTGGCCGGGGTGCTCCAGTCAACCTCTGGTAGGTTAAAATCCCCCACTATCACCACACTCCCCTTCTGCACAACTCCTCATCTGCTCTGCCAACTCCCATCCAGTTCCCTGGATTGGGCTGAGTGGTCTGTACACCACTCCCACCTCAGCTTTCTGTCCTTGGGGTCCAGAAGCTACACCAAAGCACCCTGTCCTCTCCTCTTCTCCCTCATCCTTATGCATTTGATCCCTTCCTCATACAGTGCACCCCACCTTCCACCCCCCGGTTCCTGCTGTATATCCTGTATCCCAGGATTGCCAAGTCCCAATCATGGTACTCTGTGGCCCAAGTCTCTATCACTGCAGCAGTGTCCACCTTCTCCTCTGAAAGAAGCACCTGAAGCTCTGCAATTTAGCTCCCCAGGCTTCTTGTGTTGAGAGACCACCTTCCAACCATACCCCTCCTTCTCCTCACTCTTCTCCTTGGCCTGTGTCCCTCCTCCCAGTAGTCTGCACCCTTTCTCCTCATTATCACCGGGTGGTAGTACCTTTTGTATTACACTCAGACCACTCTGCCCACCCTCTCCCAGGGTTACTATGCCTCCACCTTTACCTATATCTAGTGGGGGGGTTCACTCATTAGGTCCCTGTCCGGACCTTTCTATCAACCTCAGTCTTTTGGCCACCCCCCCAACTAGTTTAAATCCACCTTAGTAGAGATATACCCCTCTAATCCCACCTTTAATACTCCTGTCCCCTCCCTGCTCAAGTGTAGCCTGTCCCCTATGTACAAGTCACTATTCCCCCAGACCCTAACCCAATTAGTCACTAACCCATAAATTCTGGTGTGGCACCAATCCCTCAACCACTCGTTGAACTCCTCAATCCTATCCTTCCTCCCAATGCTTGCACATGGTACCAGGAGTACCTCCGAGAATGCCACAGACTCCCCCACTCTCTCACACTGCCTGCCCAGCTCCTAGAACCTCCCCCACACTACTTCCACAATCTCCCCTGCCAAGTCGTTTGTACCAACATGCAACAGTAAATGAGGTTTCTTCCTCCCCCTCGCTGCACATTTGATCAATGCCTACCCTGCCCCATCTGCAGTCAACCTGGGCATAGCTTCAACCCCAATATGGCTGTGCCTTTACCCCTTCTGCCCCATCTGCCCCTTTCAGTATAGAATCCTCCGGATGAGTACCCCCGTCCCTTACCCCTTTCCTTCTAATGCCCTTCCACCACCCCAGTATCGTCTCTTCCTGCCCTTCCCCCGCCAGCTGCACCCACTGTGACTTCTGTATCTGCACCTCCTACTTGCCTCACCCCTTTCTCTGCCTTATTCCTCCCATCCCCTCAATCCCTTCCCAGCATGACTACTTCCTACTGGGCTTCCCATGTCGACCTCCCCTCCTCCCTGCTGATTTCCAACCCCTCTCCTATCCCCGTTGTTGTCGATTTAGAGCCCCCATTCCCTTCTACCCTGATAGTGATGCCCCTCCCATCCTTCCCACTTCCTGTAGCCTTCTCTCCTCCATTCACCCCCTCCTTCCTTACTAGACCCCCTTCTACCCTTTCATCCTCGCTATCTCTTCCCCTACCTGTTGTCATCCCTCTCATGCCCCGCTTGTTCTCCCCCTTCAGTATGTTCCTGCTCCCCCTCTCTCTCTCCCATAGCAGAGGCTTGAATCTATTCCTAGTCGAGATCCCTCCTACATCTCTTCCCTTATCGGTCCCCCCACTTGATTCCTCCTGCCCCACCCACCTGGTCCCACCCTGGTCCCTCCCTACCCTCAGCCATCTGCTTTTTTCCTGGTACTACTCGTGGTCTCTTCCTCCCCATCAGAGGCCCCCACCTCGCCTCAGGCACCCCTCCCTGCTCCTCTCCTTTCTGCTAATGCCTCTGATATGGGGTCAGTTTCAGTCCCTAGTTGTTCCTCCGTCCCCTTTGCCATCCGCTATCCCCCAGCCAGGATGCTACCATACTCATCTGCCCTGCCACTTAGACTTCTCCTAACCTCCACAGTTCCTCCCTCAAACTAGCCAGTTGTATACAGACCATACACCACCCCCCCATTCTCCAAGCCCAGACCAGGATCATAACAGACCAACACCCTGTACCCCCCACCACCCTTCCAAAGATGCCCGCCCTATTGACACGTGGCACCTGCCCCATTTTGGCCCCCATCTTATGTTACGGGCTATTACTCCCGGTTTCTGTCCCCTACTATAACTGTTAGGGCCCTATTAACTCAAATTCCTTTTCCCCCACACTAGTCCCCGTACTGCCCCCTTGCTGACCAGGGTAATTCAGTCTCAAATCTCATCCATTAGAGACTGTATTACTGTAGCAATCCTAAACCCTCCTTGTCCGTTTTTCACCCCTCAGCTACCATACTTTTTGTTCTCAGCTCTCATATAGTTTCACTTAGCCCAGTTAGAAATCCTGTTGCACTCCAAGTATTACTCAGCTCAGTTAGAGAAATAAACAGAACAAATAAATATGTATTATTACAGCAATCCTAACAGTATAGCTCAGTTAGAGAAATAAACAGAACTAAATCTGTATTATTGCAGCAATCCTAAAAGTATCTAATCACTGCTTCGTCTCCACCCCAGAGACCCTGCTGTAATATAAGACTACACAGGACCCTGGGCGGTTGGGTGGGTAACTCTAAAGTCAAGACAGAGCTCCGTTGAGCTCGCTCGCTCCACCTCTCTCACTCGCTCATTCTCTTCCTGCCGGCGCTGCAGGCTGCCCATTTGTACTGTGCTCCTGCCTGTGTTGGTGCTTTTTTCCACCCACAAAGAAATGTGCAGCAGTCCTGACAGAGCTCCGTTGAGCTCGCTCACTCTCCCTCATTCTGATTCTCCCGGTGCTGCAGGCTGCACTTTGTATTGGACTCCTGCCTGCGCTTAGTGTTTTTTCTGCCCACAAAGATATCTGCAGCAGTCCCAACAGAGCTCCATTGACCTTGCTCACTCCCCCTTTCTCACTCGCTCATTCTGTTTCTCCCGGTGCTGCAGGCTGCCCTTTTGTACTGGGCTCCTGCCTGCACTAGCGTCTTCTGCCCAGAAAGAAATCTGCAGTAGTCCTAACCAAGCTCTGTTGAGCTAGATCCTCCCCTTCTCTCACTCGCTTGTTCTTAATCTGTCCCAAACACTGGTTTCCCACTGCGACCGCGCTATTCTGCGCCGGAAGTGTGTAAACACCTTTTGGCCAGGATGGGAAAAATGACATCTGTACTGTTCATAGGGAGGTGTGAAAAAATGCCAGTGTTGATAATCTGGCATGAAAATATTGCAAATTTGCGAAGTTACAAGAGTTCGTGGAAACTGCACAATGCACGCTTTTAACAGTTATTTTATGGACTTTCGTCACCAAATTTTCAACATAGGCAATTTAGGACCTCTGCACATGGGCAGTGTCACTGTCATTTTTTTTAATGTGTCCCAAAAACTGATTTCCACAGCAACAGTTATTCTGCGCGAGTGCGAAATCACATTTTGGCCAGGATGTGAAAATGACAGCTGTACTGTTCATAAGGAGGTGTGAAAAATGCCAATGATAAAAATCTGGAGTGAAAATACTACAAATTTATGAAGTTATGAGAGTGCTTGGAAACTGCACAATGCACGCTCGTAAAACAGTAATTTTTTGGATTTTTTTCACCAGATTTGCAACATATGCTTTTTGAGAGCCCACCTCATGAACAGTGGCACTATCATTTCATTAATCCACCCTGAAAGGTGATTTCGTGCAGTGACAGTGAAATCACCTTTCGGGATCAAATAACGCCATGAGAGTAACTGAATTCATGAGGAGGGGCCCAATAACCCCATATTGAAAATCTAATACCAAAATTCCCAAAAATGCTTGAGCGATGCACCAAAGTTGAAAAAACCCTATTTATGCCATTATACAGTTTACCGGCATTTTTTCAGTTTGCGGTCGGCTCTGAAGAGTGCAGACGTGTTCCCGGTCCACCGAAGATCATAGCGCCAGGCTCCGGAGCTAAATATGGGGTGGGGGTGAGGAAGGTAGGGTACACAGAGGGTGGGGGTTGAGAAGGGCACCAGACATATCAAGAGACTGTTTTCTCATTTTACAGGTAAAACAAAATAACCAAAAGACACTGTGGGTCAGTTTCGCTTTTGCAGGTGTTTTGGTACACTGGGTGGCCCCAGTATGCCACCTGCATTTGTGGGATGGAGACAGCCGACTGGATTGGGGCCCTGTCGGCACAGAAATGGGTGGGTGGTGCATGATGCCGGGGACTGGGCACCGGCACACAACAGAAACTGGGGTGGGGACATTATGCCGACAGGAGTGGGCTCCCCATCAGCAAATGAAGTGTGTTGGGGCATGCCAACAGGGGGATTGGGCACCCCTGTCAGCTTTCAATGGGCTCTGAGGAGGCCGCATAGAGCCGCCATATTCCTGGTAATGTAACACCAGATAAGGTACCGCCCTGCAATGACGGATCGCTCCCTCGTTGCAGCGGAATTGCTGATGCTGCAATGATGTTTCAAGTTGGTGGCACTTCTGCAGAACCAGTGTCATCAGGACACTGGGCCTGCATTGAGTGCACACCACCAAGCCCACAAATGCAGTGCTGGTATTGGCCGCCACACTGCCGCACCTCCACAACCCGCTTCTCTCTAAGCTGCCGCATGATGTTTCTTGTGCATGCATGCTGCCAAACATAAAAAGCAAATAGGACCACAGAGATGCGACTGCATGGCATGCAGTATCAGACCGGGGCCAAAAAAAAACTGAATTCCTTTATCTGTGATCGCAACACTGGGGGACTGGGCACCACCAATGTCACTGTTATGTCGGTGGGGGTGCTGACAGGGACAGTCAGGTGGGCAGGGACCTCGGGGGTTACAAAAATAAATAAAAGGGCAGTTTGTTCCTTTATGTGTGATTGTAACACTGGGCAATTGGGCACCCCCACTGTCACTGTTATGTTTGTGTGGGGGGTGATGAGAGGAAGGATCAGGTGGGTGGGAGTATACAAAAACAAAGCAAAACAAAAAAAAAAAAACACGGATGAGATGTGACCATGCATTGCAAGCAGCATGAGGCAGGAGCAGGGGGTTGTACAAGGTGGCAACACTGGGGACTGGGCACCCCAGTGTCACTTATGTTTGTGGGGGGTCAGGTGCAAGACACAGTCACTGGGTGCCAGTAACAGACATCGATGGATGGTTTTCTCTTATAGCTGGGAGACATTTCAGGCATTCCAGGCTGACCATGCTGGATCAGCTTGGCTTGCTGGGTGGTGTGGATCAAAGGGAAGACCTGACCCGTGATTGTGTCAGCTGTTTCTTTTCAAGTTCATGCCGTCTCCTCCCAGGAAGCCAAAACTCTGTCATGATCAGCCTGCCTAATGATTGGTGTGGCAAGGACTTGCCCGTAAGATACTGCTCTGCACTGGAGAATAGGGTTGCCACCTTTGAATGAAGCAAAAACCGGATCCTAAACTCCGCCTCTAGCCCCACCCCTTTTCATGACTTACCATGCATTGTTCTTCTTAGAAAGCCATTTGTTTTATCAATAAAAGACAAGACTTAAAGCAGCAGTTCAACCCAAATGTTAAGATACTGTACTGTGCCTGTTAAAGTCACTTAACTAGATTCTTCCTAGTTATTTATTTACTTTATGTATTTATTTATTGACATTGGTTTACCAGATAAACAGAGATAAAAGAAAACTCATTTACAGATATGAAAATGCTTACCAGCAAATGAAAGTGGAAGACAACTGACTCTGTTACTATTACAAAGGTGGGGCAACTTTGCAGCTGTGCCACTTCAAGATGCAGTGGAAAAGAATTAGGTTAAGTAAGTGCTAATGGAGTTAATGGCCATACTTTACACCTCCCAGGCTGACTGCTTTCACAAACAAAGGGCTATACTGACAACAGAACTTGTTTGTAACTCTAGACATGCAGCTGAAACAATGCATGATACAACAAAATCCATTTCAAAAGTATGTGAGAACTCAAAATGGCTCAAAAACCTGACCAGCACAGAGGAAAACCGGATTACCTGATAGGGACCCTGAAAACCTGATCACCAGGAAAAAAACCTGACAGGTGGCAACCCTACTGGAGAAACAGTGTCACACCTATCAAAAAGCAGCACTATTGCAATACGTTCTCAGTGCGCTGGTGCGCATGACGAACATAAAAAGGCAGAGTTAACAACATTGAACAACAGTGATGAATAAAATGTAAATCATTTGATTCCTTCCCCCCCACCCACATGGCAAAAATGACTCCGCCTTAATTCCCCCACCACTGAACTAAAGCCCGATCATCTATCAGACTCCCCCACAACCCCTCCTCCCTCCCGCTGAGCCTCTTGATGTACCTGTAAAAGAAAACCATCCCCCAGTGCAGAGACATCTGCTCTGGTCAGTGTTAGTATTCATAATGCCATGAATAAAGGGTGATGTATTTGCCTATAGTAAAATAAAACCTGATTGGCTAAAGCTCAGCCAATCAGGTTTTACTATAAGGATCAGCCAATCAGGTTTTACTATAAGGATCAGCCAATCAGGTTTTACTATAAACAAAGATATCACCATTCATTCATGGCATTATGAATATATACACACTGAACACAGAGGATGCTCAGTATTGAGGGATGGTGTCTTGCAGTGTTAGGGGAGAAGAAGATGGGGCCAGAGGGGTTGGGGTGTGGTACTGGACTGATGATCAAGGCGTGCTCCAGTGTGGGAGTTGTGGTTGGGGAGTCATTTCTGATATATGCATGAGAGGAAGGAAATCAAATCACTACAACTTTCTTCATCACATCTATACTGGCAACAAACGTTGCTGGGAAAAGAGGAAGAGGGATGTTTTAAATAAAGAGGGTGGCAGTGTGGAGGTAACCAAATATTAAGGTTTCTGAATGCTGTAGGGGAAAATCTAGATGATGGCACAATTGGTGGGGAGAACTGCAAAAGTTTGTAAAAATTATTTTTTGGTTTTTAAAAACGGGCTTGTGAATTTAGTGCCGCTGTTGGGAAGTTCACAAATCTTCACAAAGTGTGAAGTTCCCAACTTTGCACTCACTTTCCTAGCAAAGTGAAACATCACAACATCTCTGTGTGTGTGCGTGACCCCAGCCCCAACCGCCTTCAATGTCAGCAATGCATTATAGCACATAAGAAAAGACTGATGTCACAAACACAGCAACTGTGACGTCAACTGGGGGACAGCAAGATGCAATTTAAAATACACAGTATAACTGTATAATGAATTAGGTCTCTATCATCTGAAAGTAGGAAAATCACAAGAGATAATTTTAAAAAATGAACAGCAAACATAACTGTTTTAAGTACAATGCTTTAACCTTTTTGGAGTAGACACAACACGTACAACAGAATTTAACAGAACTATCTTCTTGTTTCTCTTTTTTCCTCACAAAAGGAGAAGAATGGCAGTCTACTTCAGCTCCTGGAGATCGTCAGTCAGTGACACAAGCAAGCACCAGTCAAGCTAGTCCCTCAGTGACACAATCAAGCACCAATCAAGCTTGTCTCTCAGTGACACAATCAAGCACCAGTCAAGCTAGTCCCTCAGTGACACAATCAAGCACCAGTCATGCTAGTCCCTCAGTGACAAAATCAAGCACCAGTCAAGCTAGTCCCTCAGTGACACAATCAAGCACCAGTCATGCTGGTCCCTCAGTGACACAATCAAGCACCAGTCAAGCTAGTCCCTCAGTGACACAAGCAAGACCCAATCAAGCTAGTCCCTCAGTGACACAAGCAAGACCCAATCAAGCTGAGGGGTCCCACTCACAGAGCCCCAACCCAGGGACTTTGTCCACAGTGTCCGTTGGGAGAGAGGAACCTCACAATGGCACTGGGAATGGGGGCAGCAATGTGAATGATCCAAATAATGGAGGAAACAAACAGACCCGATCAAGCTAGTCCCTCAGTGCCACAATCAAGCACCAGACAAGCTAGTCCCTCAGCGACACAATCAAGCACCAATCAAACTAGTCCCTCAGTGACACCGTCATAGTGAAACATACAGATTGTCGGCAGATAAGGACTGTTAGGCCCATCTAGTCTGCCTATAGGCCCTATACATTGTATGTGGACACTGACCCTATGTAATCAATGGCTTTTCATCACTCCCTCCCCTCTCAGGCTTCCCTTGTGCCTGTCCCAGACATGCTAAAACTTCTCCACTGTGCTTGCCCCACTACCTCCTGTGGCAGACCATTCCGATTGTCGACTGCCCTTTCTGTGTAGAGAAACTTCCTCACATTACCTCTTAATCTACCCCCTTCCAATTTCATATTGTGCCCTCTCATTCTAGAACTTTTTCTACATTGAAAAAGGTCCCCTACCTGCACATTGTTTATGCCCCTGAGGTACTGGAAAGTTTCAATCATGTCCCCCTGCTGTCTCCTCTTCTCCAGTGAGTACATATTGAGGTCCCTTAGTCTCTCCTCATATGTTTTGTGGTGCAAGCCCTGCACCATCTTTGTTGCCCTTCTTCGGATAGTCTCCACCTTATCTATGTCCTTGTGCAGGTATGGCCTCCAGAACTGCACGTAGAATTCCAGCAACAGAGGGAGGTGGATCTAGTTTTACGTTTGTTTGTTACAATTCTTAACATTTTCTGTGCAGGAAGAGTTTAAAGCACAGCTGACTTATTTTGGGGCTGAGCTTTCAGAGCACAAACCACCAGGCCTGTTTTGGAGCTGGGGAGGTTTACTTGTGTCTGACTTGGATGTGTGGAATTTTCTCTGTCTGATTAGCAGGGTATTTTCTCTGTCAAACTGTTGTGTAGGGCATCTTGCTGACAGAAAGGCACTCATCGCAGCGGTGGGTCAGAGCTCTTAGCTGTTTGTTTTGTGAGGGCACAGTTTAGGCCCAACCCCTTCCCACCCCTGGAAATAATTCCTTTATACCTGGGGTTCTGACATTCAAGAGTGCAAGGTGCATATCACTGTCATATCCTCTCTAGCACACTGCACTGACAATATAAGCACACACATTGCATAATTATATATTTCTATATCTAGCTATATCTATCTATCTATATTACAAACCAATCACACACACACAAAAAAAAAAAAAAATATGTGAGGAGTAGTGCAATGTAATGGCTGTGGGGCAGCAGTCTTCCGGGAGTCTTTCTGGAGGCTGAGATGCTGCCCTATTTGCAGACAACTCTCTGCCCTGAGGGAAGAAGTTGCCCGTCTTCAGGCCACACTTGACAGTAGTAAAGGGACCTTCCCACAGGCCACACTGGACGGTAGAGAGGGAACCTCCCATCCAGGGAGCACCAGAGCCACCACCACTACCTCCAGAGGTTGTGAAAGAAAGCAAGTGTTGGACCACAGTGGGCTCAGGAGGGTGAGGATGGTGGAACAGAGGTACACCCAGTCAGTTGTTCCACACCACAATCCATACATCATTCTGGGGGAGCATAGCTCCCCTATGGATGCACCGCAGAGGAGGCTGAGGACAACTGTCACAAGGGAGGCCCACAGGAAGGAGGCAGAGGACACCACAAGGAAAGGAAGCAGCTCCTGGTGGGGGACTCAATTATTAGGGGGATAGAACTGGGGAGCAGGGAAACTAAGAGAAGGTGCCTGCCTGGTGCCATGGCTTGAGAGACAGGAAGCGCATCCTCAGGATCACGAGAACAGCTGCACGGGAGTCTGAGCTGGACGTCATTGTCCACCTAGGAACAAATGACTTGGCTAATCATGAGATTAGAGCACTGCAGAAGGACTTTGTAGAATTGGGGAGGGGCCTAAGACAAGTAGCACACACAATATCCTTCTCTGAGGTGCTGCCCGTCAATGGCATGAGTGAGGCGAGGGTACTTTACACCATGCAGTTTAATGAATAGTTGAAAAAATGGTGTGGAGCACAGGGTTTGGATTCATTGGGGACTGGGGTTCCACCTGGAAGGACACCAGCCTATACTGGCAGGATGGTCTGCATCTGTCCAGGAAGGAACAAGTCTTTTGAGCAATCGGTTTAAATGCTTCATTGGCAAGCTTTTAAACTAGTCAAGGGAGGCACTGATAAGCAGCAGGAAAATCCCAGCCTCCCTACAAAACAGGGTACTAAATGAGAAAAGACTGAGGTAGACAGGTCAGAGGGGGATGCTGCAAAAGAAGGTAAAGCCATCAAAAAATGGAGAGCAATGAGTACCAATGCCCGTAGTCTGAGTAACATGCTTCCTGAATTAGTGGCCTTGATGGAGGAGGAACATCTGGATATCGTGGCAGTCACAGAAACATGGTACACACAAAACCATGACTGGGACATAAACATACCAGGATACACTATCTACAGAAGGGACAGGGAGGGTAAAAGATGAGGAAGAATAGCTCTTTACATAAGGGAAGGAATCAAAGCAACTGAACAAAATGGAAAACAGGGAGGAGAAGAAGCACTGTGGGTAAATTTGGAGACCGCAATGGCACCACAATCCATAGGGATTGTAGATATAGACCTCTCTAGGGGAGGAAATGGACAAGGAAATGATAGAAAGAATACTTAGAATGGCAGAAAGGGAGATATTGCTGATGGGTGATCTGAATATGCCAGATGTTAACTGGAATGCAGTTGCAGCAGCCAATTCAAAGAGTGGGTTATTCTAGATGTTCTACAAGGAGCATTAGACAACTAATATTGGAGCCCACGAGAGGAGCAATCTTAGACCTGGTTCTCTCAAATGGAGATGAAGAGAGGATCACAGATGTAGAAGTGGGTAGCCATCTGGGAACTAGCGACCATCGAACAGTATGGTTCACAATAAACACAGCAATAGAGTCAAGCCATACAAAGGCAAAAGTACTGGACTTTAGGAGGGCTGACTTTGCCAAAATGGGTGAGTGCCTAAGGAATGCACTAGCAAATGGGCAGGAAGGAGGGGTGGAAGAACAATGGGGAATAATAAAAACTGCCATCACAGAGGTAACAAGCCTTTGTGTGAAACAAATTAACAAAACAAAACGATGTAAGAAACCACTATGGTTCTCAAAGGAAGTGGCAGTGAAGGTTCAAGAGAAAAAGAAAGCATTCAGGAAGTACAAGAAATTACAGAAGGAGCAGGACAAGGAACTGTATCAGTTAAAGCAAAAGAAAGCTGGGAAGGCAGTCAGAACAGCAAAGGCCCAAACCGAGGAAAAGATAGCCAACCCAGTTAAGAAGGGGGCTAAACCTTTCATAGGTACATCAGGGAGCCGAAGGAACACCAAGGGAGGGATAGTGAGGCTTAATAAAGGGAGGGAGGGTGGGCAGAGGGTGACTGTGAAAAGGCAGAGATACTAAAATATTTTGCTCAGTATTTACAAAGGAAGTGGGAGGTACCTAAAACAAACAGTAGAAACACTCTGGATACAGAAGTTGATACCAGCCCATTTACAGAAGAAAGAGTTCTAAAAGAATTCTTAAAACTGAAGGTGGACAAAGCAATGGGGCCTGATGGGATTCATCCCAGAATTCTAAAAGAACTATGGGTAGAACTAGTGACACCACTGACTACCCTCTTTAACAAATCATGGGAGGATGGGGTGGTACCCGAGGACTGGAGAAGGGCAGATGTGATTCCCCTTCACAAAAGTGGGAGCAAGGCAGACGTAGAAAACTACAGACCTGTTAGTTTAACCTCAGTGATAGGGAAAATGATGGAATCACTTCTGAAGGAAAGAATTGTCGAGTATCTAGAGGCCAGAGGGGCTCAGGACCCAAGGCAGCATGGATTCACAGCAGGAAGGTCATGCCAGACAAATCTGATAGATTTCTTTGACTGGGTGGCCAAAGTAGTAGATCAGGGAGGGGCTG
This sequence comes from Neoceratodus forsteri, assembly GCA_016271365.2. Classification (NCBI taxonomy): domain Eukaryota; kingdom Metazoa; phylum Chordata; order Ceratodontiformes; family Ceratodontidae; genus Neoceratodus; species Neoceratodus forsteri. The sequence goes on from JADMNL010000035.1 coordinate 67,214,542, forward strand.
TGGACATGGCCTACCTAGACTTTAGCAAGGCATTTGACACAGTCCCACACAAAAGATTAATATACAAGTTAGCCAGCCTGGGAGTGGGTCCCAAGATGACAGCCTGGGTAAAGAATTGGCTGGAGAATAGGACACAGTAATAGTAAATGGAGTCCACTCTTGAAGAAAGGGGGTTACTAGTGGGTACCGTGAGGGTTCAGTATTAGATCGGTCCTCTTCAATGTCTTTATAAGCTGACATTGCAGAGGGACTGAAGGAAAGATGTCTCTTGCAGATGACACAAAGATCTGCAACAGAGTTGATGCACAAGGTGGGGTGGAAAGGATGAGAAGGACTTGGCAAGGTTAGAGGAATGGTCAAATGTATGGCAGCTTAGATTCAATGCTAAGAAGTGCAAGATAACGCATCAGGGAAACAAAACCCAGGAAAGAGAGTACACAATGGGGGTGAGATACTAACAACAACAAAAATGGAAAGGGACCTGGGGGTAGTCATATCAGATGACCTAAAGGTGGGCAAGCAATGTGAGAGGGCAGCAAGGAGGGTTGGGGGATACTGGGATGCATAGGGAGGCATCACCAGTAGAAAACAGGAAGTTATTATCCTCTGTACAGACAGTTGGTGAGACCCCATCTGAGTACTGCATGCAGTTCTGGAGACCACCATGGAAGGACGATAGACAGGATGGAGGCTGTCCAGAGGAGGGTGAACTAAATGGTGCAGGTGCAACCAGAAGACATATGAAGAAGAGACTTAAGGAGCTGAATATGTATAGCCCAGAGAAAGGAGGAGAGGGGGGACATGATAGAAACTTTCAAGCATCTCAAGGGAATCAACAAAGTCCAAGTGGGTACGCTTTCAAAAGAGAGGTGTGCAAGAACAAAGAGGCACAATTTTAAGATAGAAGGGAGCGACTCAGAGGTATTTTAAGAAGTATTTTCCACAGAAAGGGTTGAGATACATCGACAGCCTTCCGGAGGAAGGTTGTGGAAGTCAAAACAGTGGTGGAATTCCAAGCATGTATGGGACAGTCATAAGGCAATTCTAGGGGGTGGGGGTAAGAAGAAGTATGCTGCTGGTTAACTAGGATCTGCAGCTTATCCAATAGGTAGGGAAATGGGCAGACTGGGTGGGCCAAGTGGTCCTTATCTGCTGTCAAAATCTATGTTATACAATGGCATCACCACCTTCTGCTAGTGATACCCCTGCCTATGCACTCCAGCATGCCACTAGCCCTCCCTGCCACCTTTGAACACTGCTTTGAGACCTTAAGGTCATCAGAGATGATAACCCCTAGGTACCTTTCCACTTTGGTGACAGTCAGTTCCTCTCCCCAACCTGGAGCTCTCCCCAGGGTTCTCTCTACCCAGGGGCATTATTTTGCAGTGTCAGTCACCAATCAAGCTAGTCCCTCAGTGACACATCAAGCAATCAAGTTTGTCCATCAGCGACACAATCAAGCACCAATAACCTGTCTCCCTCAGTGCTGCAAGCAAATACCAATCAAGCTAGCCCCTCAGTGACACAATTAAGCAACAATCAAGCCAGTCACTCAGTGACACAATCAAGCAAGAATCAAGCTATTCCTTCAGTGACACAATCAAACACCAGTCAAGCTCCTCCCTCAGCGACACAATCAAACACCAATCAAGCGAGTCCCCTCAGTGACACAAGCAAGCACCAGTCAAGCTAGTCCCTCAGTGACACAAGTAAGCACCACTCGGGCATCTCCCTTAGCAAACCAAGTAAACACCAGTCAAGCTAGTTCCTCAGTGACACAAGTAAGCACCCATCAAGCTAGTACCTCAGTGACACAATGAAGCACCAGTCAAGTTCATATCTAAGTGTCACAAGGAAGCACCAGTCAGGCTAGTACCTCAGGGATACAAGCAAGAACCAATTAAGCTAGTCCCTCAGTGACACAAGCAGGCACCAGTGAAGCTAGTCCCTCAGTGATACAATCAAGAACCAGACAAGCTCATCCCTCAGTGACACAAGCAGACAGCAATCAAGCTTGTTCCTGAGTGACACAATCAAGCACCAGTCCAGTTAGTCTCAAGTGACACAATCAAGCACCAGTCAAGTTATTCCCTCACTGACACAATCAAGCACCAATCCGTCTAGTCCCTCAGTATCACAAACACCAATCAAGCTAGTCACTCAGTGATACAAACACCAGTCAAGCTAGTCCCGCAGTGACACAAGCAAACACCAATCAAGCTAGCTCTCAGTGACACAAGCAACTACCACTCAAGCTCTCAAGCTACTCCCTCAGTGACACAATCAAGCACCAGTCAAGCTAGTCCCTCATGGCACAATCAAGCACCAATTAGGCTAGTCCATCAGCGACACAATCAAGCATCATTCAAGCTACTTCCTCAGTGACACAAATAAGCATGAATCAAGTTTGTCCCTCAGTGACACAAGCAAGCACCAACCAAGCTACTTACTCAGCAACACAATTAAGCACCAACCAATCCAGTCCCTCAGTGATACTGTCAATTACCAGTAAAGCTTGTCTCTCAGTGACACAAGCAATCAAGCACCAGTCAAGCTAGCCCCTCAGTGATACAACTAAGAATCAATTAAGCCAGTCCCTCAGTGACACAATCTAGCAAGAACCAAGTTATTCCTTCAGCGACACAATCAAGCACCAGTCAAGCTCCTCCCTCAGCGACACAATCAAACACCAGTAAAGCTAGTCCCTCAGTGACACACGGAAGCACCAATTAGGCTAGTCCCTCAGTGACACAATCAAACACCAGTCAAGCTATTTCTTCAGTGACACAAGTAAACACCAATAAAGCTAGTACCTCAGGGATACAAGCAAGCACCAGTCAAGCTCGTCCCTCAGTGACTCAAGCAAGCACCATTCAAGCTAGTCCCTCAGTGACTCAAGCAAGCACCAGTCAAGCAAGTCCCTCAGTGACACAATCAAGCACCAGTCAAGCAAGTCCCTCAGTGACACAATCAAGCACCAGTCAAGACAGTCCCTCAGAGACTCAATCAAGCATGAATCAAACTAGTCCCTCAGTGACACAAGCAAGCACCAATAAAGTTAGTGCCCCAGAGGCACAATCAAATGCCAGTCAAACTAATCCCTCAGAGATACAAACAAACACCAATCAAGCTAGTCCCTCAGTGACACAATCAAGCACCAGTCAAGCTAGTCCCTCAGAGACACAATCACCAGTCAAGCTAGTCCCTCAGCGACACAAGCAAGCACCAGTCAAGTTAGTCCCTCAGCGACACAATCCAGCACCAGTCAAGCTAGTCCCTCAGAGACACAATCAAGCACCAATCAAGCTAGTCTCTCAGTGACACAATCAAGCACCAGTCAAGATAGTCCCTCAGAGACTCAATCAGTCACCAGTCAAGCTAGTCCCTCAGAGACACAATCAAGCACCAGTCAAGACAGTCCCTCAGAGACTCAGTCAAGCACAAATCAAGTTAGTGCCTCAGAGACACTATCAAACACCAATCAAGCTAGTCCCTCAGTGACACAAATCAAGCACCAGTCAAGCTAGTCCCTCAGTAACACAATCATACTCCAGTCATGCTAGTCCCTCAGTGACATAATCAAGCACCAACCAAGCGTCTCCCTCAGCGATGCAAGCAAGCACAAGTCAAACTAGTCCCTCAGTGACGCAAGCAAGCACCAGTCAAGCAAGTGCTTCACTGATGCAAGCAAGCATCTGTCAAGCTAGTCCCTCAGTGACACAAGCAAACACCAATCAATCTAGTCCCTCAGTGACACAAGCAAACACCAGTCAAGCTAGTCCCTCAGTGACACAATCAAGCACCAGTCAAGCTCCTCCCTCTCCGGCACAATCAAGCACCAAATTAAGCTTGTCAGTCAGCAGCGCAATCAAGCACCAGTCAAGCTCGTCACTCAGCAACCCAAGCAAGCACCTATAAAAAAAAAAACGCAATTAATGTTGACCTACAGAGCTCGATAGTGGATACTAATGCCAAGGCTGGCATTCATAATACATACGTGGGAGGGCAGGTAGAAAAACATTCAGCTTTTGTTCTTTGTGTGTTCAAGCCTGATATCTTTACATGTGTCTGAGCTTTCCTGAACTGAATGCTGCATCAGTCTTTTGTTACGCAGCCCTCCCAGTTCCCCCAGATTGGTTTCCAGTGCCATCCTGCTGCAGGGTACCCATACTGTACATGTACTGCATGGCGTCTGATGACTGGCGGTGTGCCATTAGCAATGTGAAACTGCCAGTAGTATGTTCCTTGAATTCCGCCCACTGTCACATACAAATGTTTGGTTAAAGATATTAGAAGGACTTTCCATATGCTCAGTAATGGGCTGGGCTTCCAGCATCCTGCATGACCACTACAAGCTCACACACTGTGGTAAAACAACTACTGTAACGTTGAAATTGCTTTACACACGTGGCACAATTTTATAACAATGAAAAATTACGTACCTACCGTAATTCTTGATCTTCTTGTATCACCATTCATTACTCTGGCAAAGGCCCGCTAGGAGATTTTTTTTTTTTTTGAGTCGGCTCCAACTGCGTCACCATGAGCGAAGCGCCACAATATGCAAGGGCGGCTGTTAGGTGTCGAGACTCCTCCTCCTCCATCTCAGTTCTGGTAGACGGAGGCAAAAAAAAAGGAGAGCAAGGCAAGAGAGTCGAGGGACAGACAAAGGAAAGGATATAAACTGAAAAAGGAATAAGCTGGTAGAGGACAGATAGAAGAGGGAGAATACCTACCCTAAGGGACCGCAGGGCCTCCCATCTGGGGCAGCTCTAAGGGAGGAACAGATAAAGAGAAAAGGAAGAAGAAGAAAGAAGAAAAAGAAGGGATGCTGAGAGGGGAGAACACTGCCCATAGGTACATTGGGTGAGAGGGTTATAAGCTTGGAACCAACACCAAGGGAGCAAGAATCCCTCCTGAAAGGACTGAGAAAAGGTTCAACTGAACCGCTTGTATAGATTGGACACAAAGGGCAGACTATCTTCTCATCATCCCAACCCCCTACACTCTAGCTGAGAGCTCACAGACTGCCCAGGCAGAAATCTGTTCCAGAAGGAGAGCACCCAACTATAAGGGGTGGGGGGTAAGCCCCTTAGCACCTTGTTAAGTGCTAACACCGGAGTGTGTGGGTAGGGGTTAGGCCCTACAAAAGGCAGCTTTGTATGAAGGATAGAGTGGGAACTCAATCGGACTCCCTGAAGGCAAGGCAAGGACAGCAGTTCAAGGTTAAGAAGTGCAGAAGCACCAACCAGAAGAAGCTGACAATTAAATAATGCCTGCCAGGGGGAACCTGAATTTTGAGGCTGAGCCACAGAGGGACGGTCTCTTCAGCTGTGAACTGAACAACGTGGCTAAGGAACCCAGAGGTCACCCTTAGGGGCAGTCAGAAAGAGTTCCCTCAGGATAGGAAAAAAAAAAGTCCTACTCGTTCCCCTTTACCTTGAGGAAAAAAGATCCATCCAAGAAGAATGGAAACCAGGATAGTTTTTTTTTTTTTTGGCATAAAGGCGAAAGGAGAGGAGAGGAACAAGAAGGAAGAGGGAGACGCCGCAGTAGGAGGCCACTGAGGGGAGGTGGATGGGTATCAGTAATGAATGGTGAAGATACAATAGAAGATCAAGAACTACGGTAGGTATGTAATTTTCATATCTTCCCTTGTCAATCTTCACCATTCATTACTGCTTGGGTGAGTACCAAGCCCCCCCTCCCAAGGGGGGGTACAGAAACCCTGAGGGAACAAGACCCCGGCCTCCTGTTGGTGGGAAACAGGAGGGAAAGACCCTGGGCTAATCAGGTGAGAAGTCTATGGTGGAGGAGAGCTAGAGGTGTCCCCGAGGATGGGGAGATGGAGGAAGCCCCTGCAGAAGTCTCCTAGCTCTGGAGAAAAAAAAGACGGGTCCCCCGGAAAGCAGAACGAATCACCCTACGCCGGGCCGGGGTGACAACCTTGATAGACGAAGCTATGCCATCCGTCTAATACAGATCGCTGATCCTGCAAGCCTGGAAGCCACCTCATTGGCGTTATAAGATGTCCTTGCTTGGTGTCTTGCCAGCTCCAGGCCTATAGCAGAGAGGGCAACAGCTTGTCTGGTTTGCTCCGTATCAGGTATTGATGCTAAGATTTGGGAGAGCATCGACCTGGGAAATACCTACTGTAGGCAGCATGGTGAGCTTGATGGTGCAATGCATAACATCGCATGAGAGAAAGACACACTCTTCGCCCCACCAGTCAAACTGTAGGGAATCTTAGTCCGGTGGACGGTTGCTGGCGCCAGGCGGCAACACCCAGAGGGAGTCTTAGGTATGCCAATCCCGAGCGCGGGTTGGGGAGAGTACCTAGAGATTCCGATGGGGCACAATACCTTCTTCCGCAGTCTGCCAGGGCTGGAGAAAGGGCGGCTGGCGACTGCCAGGAACACATAGACGCCTCCTGGAAGGAAATAGGCCAGGATAGTACCACCAAATGCTGGGCACTGAATTCACGCATCTCCCGTTCGGTATTGTCTCACCTAACAAAGGAGATACAAAGATCCCTCACCATCCTCAAAAGGAATCGCAGATATTCAGTGAAATCAGCATCGGAGGAGAGATGAGCAGTGGGTTCCTCTCCCTCCGAGGAGGGAGACGAGAATGATGGAGAGCGCGAATGTCCAGAGGACCCCTGCGGCGGTGGTGATAGTGGCTAACACACGCATGCATATAACTAACATAAGGGGAAGGCCCCGCAGTGCCTCTGAACGTCTCCCAGGATAACGGACCCGTAGGACCAACATGGCCTGGGGGGAGGGCTGCAGAGGAATGGGAGAGGGGCACCTACGGCAAGGCAACTGTCCTCTGCTGAGGCTCTGAAATCCGGAAAAACGGGGCCCGAGCTGGTGGGATCCCGGACAACAAACCAGGTCGCAGAACGGAACCATGGGGATGCGAAGCCTGGAAGAGCCTAGTAGGGGATCCTCCCTGTGACGAATCTGAGGCTGCATGAGTCCAGAAGGGCAGCCCACAGCAACACCACCAGAAGGGTCCCTGGGGCTCGGGAGGGAAAGGCGTGGCCTGGCGCTGACCTACGCCCCCCGAGGGTGGAAGGTGAAGACGAGTGCCTGAACCCAGTCTTCGACCTCCGGACTCGAGAATGCCTCCTCCTCAACCCCAGTGACACCCCACCACCTTGCCGATCTTGAACGCGTGGACTTCCAGGACGCGACGGTCCATCAAGAAACAGGCGTCGCACGCATCCATATTATGGTTGGGTCCCAAGCAACAGAGACAAACATCATGCTGGTCCGTGACAGAAAAATGCTGGCCACAGGAGCACCAACGCATAGGGGCGTGGCCTGCCTTTGACTTGCGCTTTGCGCCCAAACCTGACATGATGCGAAACAATTAAGGCAAAAACAAAGAACAGCTCTCGGCATCGAATAATAGAGAAGAAAACAGAACAGTCTTACCAGTGACGACGTTGAGAGAAAGGCAAGATGAAGAAGAAGTCTGAATATGGCGTTGATGAATGACAACTAGGCCTAGTACTGAAAATCCTAACCACACAGCAGGTGCAGCCTCGACGGCAGGAGAAACAGAACTGAGATGGAGGAGGAGTCTGCGGCACCACGGCTGCCCTCACAAGATGACACAGCATCGCCGCCTCGTGGGCGGCGCATTGGAGCTGACTCAAAAAAAAAACTCTCAGAAGGGTGCATCCTCCGGCACTACCCAAGCAGTAATGAATGGTGAAGATTGACAAGGGAAGATTTATCACTTGCTAATGGCATTTAAAACTTTAACCACTTGACAGTGATTCAAGGGACCAACAGTCTCTGATTTAAAGGGGCACTAATATGTAACAGCAGTGCAAAATAATACATGTCTGCAAGCCAAATTTCCGTATTTCACATATTTGCAAAATTCTTACAATACATAAAGTCCTCAACTCCTGGGAGGGGCAAGCTCCAGAAGGGTGGGAACAAATCACAGAGAAAAAATAATTAATGATCAGTATGTCCTTCCTTGTAGGGAAAAAGTAAATAATTACCATCAAGTACTGTCCTCATATCATGGAGGAAAAAAGCCCTCAAGTCACAACTGAAAATGTAAAATTACAAACCACTAATTTCAAAAATGCAGAATTTCACATAATGTTTATACCATTTGCAATGTTTGGTAGGAGGAAATGTCAAAATCTCAAACAGCTTTTTATGGTGCTGTAGCTGGACTGGAGAGTGACTATGCAACCTGGATACATAAGTACCAGTTGTAAAACAGCCAACACGCTGCTGAGATCTAGACCCAATATCTATTGTGTGACCCAAACAGTACATTTCTGATCTAACTTAAGCCAGAGCCAATACTGGGGATAGCTAGCACTGCATGGCTGGTACACTACCTGACCCAGTAGGGTATAAGCAAGCTTGGAGAATGTGTGATCAAAACGGGTCCAGAAATGCTTTACACAATTTGGATAGCTCACTAGTTACAGTACTTTAGCTTTGTGGATAGTTCCCGATATCTGACTCATAGGAAACCGAAAGAAGAGTAGCTGCACGCTCCCACATCAGACTGGATAATTAATATCGTACCAGGATAATGATTCTGATGTAAAGATAATAACTGATGTACAGCGCTGAGTCCACTAAACTCATGCAATGACTGACTAAACCACATTCTGAAGTGTATTGCAATTAGCTTTATAAAACAGCTTGGAGCAAATTAACAAACATGCATTTGACTGGTTAAAACAGGTCACATGACCATGCATTAATTTCACATTGGCTCACAGTTCAGATTTTACTTTTTTTTTTCTTTATTTAATAACTAATACCATTTTATAAGTGTAATAACATATTCTGTGGCATGGGGTTGTATAGAATTAATACATGTCCCCAGTGGTTGAAGGCATTCAGCCTTTGGCCTCAGATCTCACACCTTGTCCAGTACATGCATTAGTTCTGCACAACCCATGCTCTGTCATGTGGTATTGTTTACATAATTTTCTACTCAGTAAGTGTCATTACCAGTCATAAGATTGTGGCAAATGTTTTTGTACTGTTACTGTGTTTTTTTTATTGGAAGTTTTGAATTTCTTTTCTAATTGTACATACAAAGTTGTTACAAATGTTGCTTTTCAATTGGAATTTACCTGTTCTTTTCCCCATGCACCAGAACCTTTACTGTTCCACGTGCTCTCTTAGGTTGGCTATTACTGTGTTTAGAAGGTTTGTGATTGTTGGCAATTCCTCACTTCTGTTTCCACAGTGTACGTAGTATACAATAAGCCTGAAGTATATGGTTCAGTGTTGCTGTGTATGAAAATCTATACAATTCCAGATGCTGTTGTGCCACAGTACATCTGTCAGAATACCATAATACTGTTTGTACCACAGCAGTGATGTCAGCATGCTGTTGTACTACAGTAATAATGTCAAAATGCTGTTGTACCACAGTAATGATGTCAGAATGCTGCTGTACTACAGTAGTGATTTAAGAAATGCTGCTGTACCACAGCAGTGATGTCAGAATGCTGTTGTACCACAACAGTGATTTAAGAATGATGCTGTCCCACAGGAGTGATGCCAGAATCCCTGCTGTACTACAGTAGTGATGTCAGAATGTTGTATTATAGTAATGGTTTCAGAATGCTGTTGCACCCAGCAGTAATATCAGAATGCTGTTGTACCACAGAAGTGGTATCAGAATGCTGTTGTACCACAGAAGTGGTATCAGAATGCTGTTGTACCACAGAAGTGATATCAGAATGCTGTTGTACCACAGAAGTGGTATCAGAATGCTGTTGTACCACAGAAGTGGTATCAGAATGCTGTTGTTCCACAGTAGTGATGTCAGACTGCTGCTGTACCACAGTAGTGATTTAAGAATGATGCTGTCCCACAGAAGTGATGTCAGAATTCTGTTGTACTATAGTAGAGATGTCAGAATGTTGTTGTATCACAGTACTGATGTCAGACTGCTGCTGTACCACAGTAGTGATGTCAGAATATTATTGTATCAAAGTAATGGTTTCAGAATGCTGTTGTACCACAGAAGTGGCATCAGAATGCTGTTGTACCACAGTAGTGATGTCAGATGCTGCTGTACCACATTAGTGATGTCAGATGCTGCTGTACCACATTAGTGATGTCAGAATGCTGTTGTACCACAGCATTGATGTTAGAATGCTGTTGTACTACAGTAGTACAAGAAGGAGAATCAGCATTTATATAGCGCTTTTCTTACACACTGTATCCCAACGTGCTTTACAAGCAATGCTACACTGGTAGTAAAGTGACTGAATGTGTAGTGGCAGCCATTTTGCACATCAATGCCACACACAGCCTTGTACAATTGCATGATCTGGTTTTACAGGAGGGAGAATGTTTTGTCGGGGCACCAGAGAAAATCTCCTACTCTTGCTCTTGTTTGTATATGGGAGTGAAAGTTCTTTAAATTTGATGGACTGCATCTGACTAAGGAGGGAGTCAGTGCATTGGGGCAGAAGTTTGATGTCTTTGCAGAATATTTAAATTAGCAAGGGGAGAGAGCTGCAGCACCCAAAACATCAAAGGGGAAGTACACCCCTCCCCCCTCAGCTAGTGATCAAACAGGAGTTCAGCATGTTTGCAGTTCATTTGCATCACCAGGTAAGGAAAAAGGTCCGCTCCCATAAGATGCACAGGGAAACGCGGACCTCCCAACAACTAACGCACCGAAATCTGACCAATGGAAAATCATGTACACAAATGCTAACAGTCTGGGAAACAAGATCCCAGACCTGCAGGTAATAATGACATAGGCTAAACTGGACATAGTAGCCATTAGCGAGACGTGGTTCACCAGTAACCACACTAGGGAGACTTCAGTACCCAGCTAGGTACTGTTCAGAAGAGACCAAGGTGCAAAAAAGGAGTGGGGGGTGGAGTATCCCTTTATGTCAATGAAAATATCAAAGTTACAGAAACTCAGAATACACATAAGGAGCCAGAAGAACTCTGGGTCACCCTGGAAACAGGAAATGGGACAGCCATATCGAACTGGGGTTGTCACAGGCCTCCAGACCAGGGAGGACACAGACACATTACTGTTAGAAGATATACAAAACATGACAGCTAAAGGGAGGTTCTGATAATGGGAGACTTCAACATGCCAGATACAGATTGGTCAATACCAGCAGGGACATCTGCCAGAACTAGACACATGGTGGATTCCCTGCAGGGGGAGGGCCTCAAACAACTGGTACAACAACCCACAAGAGACAGGGCTATCCTAGATCTAGTACTGACTAACAGGGAAAGGATCACAGATCTCCAGGTAGAAGGTCACCTGGGGGCCAGTGACCATCACATGGTATGGTTCAATTTGGCCACTAAAACAAAATCATCCCATTCCAAGGCAAAAATATGGGACTTCAGAGGAGCTGACTTTGATAAGATGGCCAACAGAGTTAAGCTAGCCCTGGCAAAAAGAAATACAGGTGAGGGGGTACAGACAAAGTGGGCAAGCATTACAGATGCAATACTTGAAGCAACATCCCATTGTGTTAGCGAGAAAAGGAAGTGCAAAAGAAGAAGGAAACCACTTTGGTTTTCAAACACAGTACAGGGTTTTATTTAACTCCAAAAACTGATTAGCTTTTTGCTCATAAAAGTGCTAAAACATTGTGAAAATGCACAGCACTTATAGCACTTGCCTCACTGTGTTTTACAAACTTAACACTTCTAGAAAACCTATATAAATACTTTCTGTACAGTTAGCATTGTCCCCAAAAAAAACTGCAAATCAATTATTTAAAATCTTGCAGTAGCAGAAAAGGCCAGAGCCAAAAGGCTGGCCTTCAGGAAATACAAGGGAACGCAGCAGGATGAAGATAGGGAGGCATACCAAACTGCCCTAAGGGAAGCAGGTAAGGCAGTAAGGCAGGCAAAGGCCCAAACTGAGGAAACACTAGCATGAACTGTAAAAGAAGGAGACAAGACTTCCTATAGATACATTAGTGAGAGGAGAAAGTCCAGAGGGGTATTGCTAAGATCAAAGGGATAAAAGGGCGTGAGAGGAGGACCATGCAAAAGCATCTATCCTAAATAGATGACTTCTGCTCAGTATTTACTGAAAGAAGGTAAGGCAGGGCCCACAGCTCAGCACCAAAGACACGGGGGAGTGCACTAGTCCCTTCACAAAAGAAAGGGTCCAACAAGAGCTGACAAGCTCCAGGGTGGACAAGGCAATGGGACCTGATGGCATACATCCCAGGGTACTAAAGGAGCTGAAGTGGAACTAACAGAGCCATTATCAGAACTGTTTAGTGAGTCTCTGAGCACAGGAGAGGTCCCAGAAGACTGGAGAAGGCTCACGTGATCCCGCTCCACAAGAGTGGTAGCAGGAGGAGGCAGGGAACTACAGAGTAGTTAGTCTTACCTCAGTAGTGGGCAAGATTATGGAGACACTCCTTAAGGAAAGGACAGTGCAACACCTGGAATCCTCAGGAGCACAGGATCCAAGACAGCATGGGTTTACAAAGGAAGGTCCTGTCAAACTAATCTCATAGATTTCTTTGACTGGGTAACCAGGTGGTGGACCAAGGGGTACAGTTGATGTCACCTACCTTGACTTCAGCAAAGCTTCTGATACTGTTCAAATAGAAGATTGATTAATAAGATGGGTAGGTTTGGGTGGGTCAGACATTGGTCAACTGGGTGGAAACTGGTGAGCAGGCAGAAAACAGAAAGTGGTGGTAAACAGTATAGTCAGAAGAGATGCAAGTTACAAGTGGGGTACCTCAGGAATCAGTCCTGGGGCCAGTCCTCTTCAATATCTTCATCAGTGACATTGCAGATGGACTGGAGGGTAAAGTTTGTCTGTTTGCAGATGACACCAAGATCTGCAACAGAGTAGATGATCCAGATGAGGTGGACAGAATGAGAAGAGATCTGGATAAACTAGCAAAATGGTCAGAAGAGTGGCAACTGGGGTTTAATGCAAAGAAGTGCAAGATCATGCACACAGGGAAGAGACACCCTGAAGCCACCTATAGGCTGGGAGGGGAGTTGCTGGCAGTCACAAGGGAAGAAAGAGACTTGGTCGTCATCATCACCGATGACCTGAAAGCATCCAAGCAAACCTCTAAAGCAGTAGGTAAGGCTAGAGAGATGTTGGGGTGTATTAACAGGGGTATCACAAGTCAGAAGAGGGAGGTAATAATCCCTCTTTACAAGACACTGGTTAGGCCTCATCTGGAGTACTGTGTGCAGTACTGGAGGCCGCACCTTCACAAGGACATTAACCACATTGAGGCAGTCCAGAGAAGGGCATCCAAAATGGTGCAGGAACTGCATCAGAAAACATATAAGGACAGATTTATGGAGCTCAATATGTATACCCTAGAGCAAAGGAGGGAGAGAGGTGATATGATTGAAACATTCAAGCACCTTAAGGGCATTAACATGGTGAAAGAGTCTAACGTTTCAATATAAGAAAAATAGTAGGACAAGAGGACACAGCATGAGATGAGAGGGAGGCCGACTAAGGGGTAATGTGAGGAAGTTCTTTTTCACAGAATGGGTGGTAGATGCATGGAACGACCTACCTCAGGAAGTGGTGGATATGAATACAGTGCTGGGCTTCAAACAGGCATGGGATAGGCATAAGGAAGCAATACAGATGAGTATGAATAGATAGGCCATTGACAGAGCAAAGGCCGATGGCACATTCATAAGGTTGAAAAATAAATGGTCAGACTGGATGGGCCTTGCGGTCCTTATCTGCCGTCAATTTCTATGTTATATCATATTTTGGTTATGTAGTCTTTGCTTATGGATTTATGTAACTGGATATTGGTTTGTTTTTTTATTTGAAAATTTGTGGTGGGACGGGTAGATCATATATTATATTAGAATGATGTTGTTTCTTTTCCATTTCTGATTTTTAATAAAAAAAAATTAAAAAAAATACCCTAGACATAAAGGAATTCTGGAGGTCAGGGGTAAGGGGCAACAGACTTCCTGGAAAACATAAACTGAACTTACAAACTTAAATGGGCAGACTGGGTGGGCCATAGGCCCTTATCTGCCGACACTGTCTATGTATGTATGTATGTATGTATGTATGTACTCTTCCAAAATGTGACTTGGGTTCTGTTACTTCCACCTGAACACTCACCAAGACAGCACCAGAGGGGGAATAGAAGGGGCCTCGGTTTAACGTCTCATCTGAGACAGCACACCAACACTACAGCCGTTTATTCCTTCACTGTTCTTATTAGGCACCTTTCCAACAAATATCGATCACTCGCTGTCAATCAGTGAGCACGTACATATACAGTATGCACTCCCTGACAGTTCAGTCTGTGGCCAGCCGTGGTGGTGTGAGGAGGGCTGTGCTGGTCGCCAGCATGGAAATCAGTAAGGGGGGGTGGGGTGGTGGGCAATACTGCAGGAGTGGGGGTCTTCTAGACCACCAGGCACTGACTGCATTTAATACTACAGGGATCAGGGCGTGGGGGTCCACTAGGCCACCAGGCACTGACTGCATTTAATACTACAGGGATCGGGGCGTGGGGGTCCACTAGACCACCAGGCACTGACTGCATTATACTACAGGGATCGGGGCGTGGGGTCACTGGACCACCAGGCACTGACTGCATTAATACTACAGGGATCAGGGCGTGGGGGTCCACTAGACCACCAGGCACTGACTGCATTTAATACTACGGGGATCAGGGTGTGGGGTTCCACTAGACCACCAGGCACTGACTGCATTTAATACTACGGGGATCAGGGTGTGGGGTTCCACTAGACCACCAGGCACTGACTGCATTTAATACTACAGGGATCAGGGCGTGGGGTTCCACTAGACCACCAGGCACTGACTGCATTAATACTACAGGGATCAGGGTGCGGGTTCCACTAGAGCCACAGGCACTGACTGCATTTAATACTACAGGGATCAGGGCGTGGGGTCCACTAGACCACCAGGCACTGACTACATTAATACTACAGGGATCAGGGCATGGGGGTCCACTAGGCCACCAGGCACTGACTGCATTTAACACTACAGGGATCAGGGCGTGGGGGTCCACTAGGCCACCAGGCACTGACTGCATTTAACACTACAGGGATCAGGGCGTGGGGTTCCACTAGACCACCAGGCACTGACTGCATTTAACGCTACAGGGATCAGGGCGTGGGGTTCCACTAGACCACCAGGCACTGACTGCATTTAATACTACGGGGATCAGGGCGTGGGGGTCCACTAGACCACCAGGCACTGACTGCAATTAATACTAGAGGGATCAGGGCGTGGGGTCCACTAGACCACCAGGCACTGACTGCATTAATACTCACGGGGATCAGGCGTGGGGTCCACTAGACCACCAGGCACTGACTACATTAATACTACGGGGATCAGGCGTGGGGTTCCTGGACCACCAGGCACTGACTGCATTAATACTACGGGGATCAGGCGTGGGTTCCACTAGACCACCAGGCGCATGACTGCAATTAATACTAGAGGGATCAGGCGTGGGGTTCCACTAGACCACCAGGCACTGACTGCATTAATACTAGAGGGATCAGGGCGTGGGGTTCCACTAGACCACCAGGCACTGACTGCATTTAATACTAGAGGGATCAGGGCGTTGGGGCCCACTAGGCCACCAGGCACTGACTGCATTTAATACTACGGGGATCAGGGCGTGGGGGCCCACTAGACCACCAGGCACTGACTGCATTTAATACTACAGGGATCAGGGCGTTGGGGTCCACTAGACCACCAGGCACTGACTGCATTTAATACTACAGGGATCAGGGCGTGGGGGTCCACTAGACCACCAGGCACTGACTGCATTTAAAACTACAGGGATCAGGGCGTGGGGTCCACTAGACCACCAGGCACTGACTGCATTTAACACTACAGGGATCAGGGCGTGGGGTTCCACTAGACCACCAGGCACTGACTGCATTTAATACTACAGGGATCGGGGCGTGGGGGTCCACCAGGCCACTAGAGATGGTAATTTAATTGCTATAAAGGGAAGTGGGGATGAGGGGCACTGCCAGCCACCAGGATGGGTATCTATTATTAAGGGGATGGAAGGGCCATTAGACCACCAAGGGAGATCTCTATACAGTACATGGAGTACCGTGCAGCGCGCACCGCTGGGTGCCATCACTACTGCTGCTGCCCAGTTGCAACCTCCCAATGACGCCTCCGTGCCCCTATGTAGCCAGCAGCATATTTGGGATCACCTCCATCTGGCGCAAGCCATAGACCAACTCCTGGCTGGTCTCGTGGTTCCCCTTGCTGCATCCATGGCGGGGCTTGCAGAATCCCCAAAAAAAGGGATGTTGCAATCGCTCTGTGGCACTAGCCCCCTTGTGACCTGGAGCAGCTGCATTGAATTTGGCACAGGATGCTTTATAGAACTGCATTTAACGCAAGTTGTGACACAAGTCACCACCTGCGTCAAACTCTTATGACACTAGTCCCTTGTGTCAATCAAATTCTTTTGAAAATCGGGCCCCATGTGATTTAGAACAGAGAATGACTGTTCTTAGGGATGTCATCATATAACACATTGTGAGTAACGTGATATTTATGTAAAACATATCACAAAATAGTGATTACTGCAATAATGTGCAGCATTTCCAATTTCAGGAACAATAATAAAAATGTGATTGGGGAGAGGTGGGGAATCTCAGTCACTCTTGAAGAGGGACATGCTGCCAGAGCAGTAAGAGATGAGAAAGTCACGGCAACGTATCACAGTATATGATGCTGTATGATAATGACATTGTCTCTATAATCATCAGTGGGAATCATTGTGATATATCATCATATTATTGTGACATCCTTGCATTCTGGTCTCTTAACTGCATGAGCAAGACTCAATTTCACAGCTGACTACTTTGTTGAAATATCACCACATGCCTTTACGCACACAGTTCGATATTATACTGTAGAGATGCACTTCCACAGGGTCAGCTGTTACAATAGAAGATATTTCATAACATCTGCTATACACCACCCACTTTAGCTGTAATGGTAAAGTAGACATAGGGAAATGCTAGAGGTGTCCAGAGGAAAATGCCAGCTTATCCCATGTCCTTTGCTATGGTCCCAAACTAATGCCTATTTGGAAGGTAGTACCGTATCGTTTTTCTGTAAAGAAGTGTTGAAATGCAATGTGTCACCTGAACCCATGCTCCTCGTTATAAGGGATGTGTCCTCTGCTGCCCACTTACCTAAATACCAATGGATATGGCTTTTAGTAGCATCCTTAGGCCTCAAGAGGCTGATTCGGTCTACGTGGATAAACCCACAATTCCATCCTTTCATTATAGGTTGTAGTACACAGGTAAAATGGAAATTAATGAAAGAGTTATTTGGCCTTGAGCAACTCACACAGCAAACTGGCTCTTTCCTTAATAAGATGTACCCCACCTATGTTGCTGTTAGAAACCCCATGCCCCTTAATTTTTTGAGTTAGAAGGAACATTTTGCATGAATAAACAAGGTACTTATTCATTGGTTGTGATTACCGTATATACTCACGGATAAGCCGATCCGCGTATAAGCCGAACCCCTAACTTGTGGCTTTTTTTCCCAGTAAAAACATAGTGACTCATGTATAAGCCAAGAGCGTTTTTTTTATTATATACTGGTAACAGAAGAAACAGTGACTGAGACAGCGAGACACCCCTGCTCACAGAGAGAGAGTTTCATGCTACTGTCTCAGAGTAATGACCAGGTTGTGATCTCTCCCTTGCTGTATCCCCTTCGAATATCCTGTTCTGTGACTGGACAATTTAAGATCCAAGCCACTGCAAGGGTTGTGGCCTGACCTCTGACCAAGATAGCCAAGATTTTCTGAGCTGCTGTCAAAGCTCTGCACAATCCTTAATACTGCCACAATTTCTTATTTTCAAACGCATAGATCATGGCATTGCAATGGCACCGTTCGACTATTGGCAATACTGACGCTTATATCCACGAGTGAGAGAGACAAAGCAGGAGCAACTATGAACGAGACAGCTTATGTCCATGAGCGAGACGTAAAGACAGAGAGAGTTTCATGCTACTGTCTCTGAGTGCTGACCGGGTTGTGATCTCTGCATTGCTGCTTCCTCTACTTAACATGGGAGAGAGACGTTCCCCCACAATGACAGGTATCCATTCTGACAAAGCATCTGGCAAAGTTAATGGCAGGCTCATTCTGATTCATCACAGTAACTGGTGTTCTCTTAGTGACATGCATATAAGCCGAGACCCCTAATTCAGATACTGCATTTTGGTATGAAAGTCTCAGCTTATGCGCGAGTGTATACGGTATATACTCTAATATAGATGAATTTAACAAGGTTGTGGCTCCAGTGTCAACGTCAGTACCAGTCTTTTACATACATTAAGGTTGTTGTATTTCCAGGAGTTTGCCCAGTTTATTAAATATCTCTAGTCCCAAATAAGTAATTGTGTTTGTAAGGACTCCAATATTGATGTTTCCCTGTAGATATTTCAAGTACTATTTGGGGGGCAAGAAATAGGCATGATTTGTGTTTTATTCCCCAATTAAGTTTTAAGCCTGAAATTCTCCAAACTGTTCAAACTTCCTTTGTAGGTTTGCAACAGATTCTAAATAATGGGTTAAAGTAAAGAGCAAGTCATCCACAAATGTATAAACTTTGTTTTCTGTCTTTCCAACTAGTATCCCTTTAATTGAAGAATCTATCTACTGATCTGATAAGTGGTTCTATAGCAGGAATAGTTCGGGAGATAGGGGCACCCTTGCCTAGTCCCTCTCTGAAGATGAAAGGGGGACGATATAAAGCCATTAGTGGTTAATTCAGCAGATGGTTGTGTGTATATTATAGAGACCCAAGAGACAAAGTCCTTACCAAAACTAAATGCCTTTAGTACTGTTTCTTCTTTCTTTGTATGTGTGTTCCACCAAGCACCTTTGACCCAGGAACCCTCCTGGCTGAAGGCAGTATGGTACTGTTAAACTTCTCTGATATCATCGTCTGTATTTTTTTAAATGAGTATTTTGAACCAATGGGGATTTTTTATGTTTTTTCTGATGATCTAGCTGTTATAAGTATTGTATTTTTTAAAACAACTGCCATTAGCTTCTGAAGAAGAACGGTTGGTCCAAGCTAAAGCACTTTGTTCTTGTTGTTACATCTATGTTGGTCCATTAAAAGGTATCAAATCATTTGCTTCTGGATTTAGTACTTTTTGCAAGTATTCCCATTCTATAGAGTCTGAAGCTTTTTGCGAATCTAAAGAGACAGCTAATGAGGTCGTTTTATGTTTATTAGCATACCAAATTGTGTTATATAGTTTTTGAATGTTATCTGCACCTACTCTTCCAGTTATAAAACCCACTTGTTCTCTACCAATTAGCTTCTGGATAAAACTTTAGTCTTATGGCGAAAACTGCTGTCAGGATTTTGTAATTATTATTTAGTACAGAAACTGGTCTATAGCTGCTCAGTCAAATTATCTTTACCTATTTTGGTATTAGTTACACATATACATATACCACACATATATACATACACACATTATATATATATATATATATATATATATATATATATATATATATATATATATATATATATATATATATATATATATATATATATATATATATATTTATTATAGTAGAGAGCCATTTCTATGTTAAACCCAAAATTTTGCACCTTAATAACTTTGCAACCATTTAATGGATTTGCCTGAAATTTGGAATACAGATCAAGAACCATAGGCCTTGGGATCTGCCAAGTTCGTACTGCTTTCGGATATCTGGCTGCGGAGTTATTAAGCGTGATCTGCTCTTGTAGCGTTTACAGCTTTTCTGGAATTCTACGATCGGCGCCTACAATTGGTCACAGTTTAGCGACCCGGTCCAGAGAAATCTTCAGGGCGTGCGGCGGGGTCCCCGATGTGCCTTTGAAGATTTGGTGAAAAATATTAAGCGGTTCAAAGTTATTCAAAAACAGTTTCCCATTATAAGTCAATGGGAAAAAGTTAACAAAAAGTTTGACAGTATCATAATGCACTTTTAGTGTCTTAAATGGCCCTGTTAGTTCGCATAAATCCGCCATCTTGTTTTCAGTTGGTGATCAGAAAAATGGTTGGCATTTAAAATTGAGACCCTCTAGCAACCTAATTCTTTTTGTATTCACCTAGTCGGGCCCTGAGGATGCTAGCCATGTCTTTATTTTGGGGTAAAACACCCCAGAAATATGTTTTTCAAATTTCTGGAAAAAGCAGTGTTGCAAAGTAGTGTCGCACTTGCGAAAGTGTCACAAATTTTTTGAAAGCTTTCGCAAATCACGACACTACTTTGCGACACTATGACCAAAATAACAGTAATTCTTTGGCACTCCGCTGCAAAGAGCGGTTGGGAGTTTTAGGCTGAAATTTGGAAGAAGCAGAAGACATCTCACAGATGTGCCTTTCAGTGTTGTTTTGAAAAAAATATTACATGGCGGCAGCGTTGCGGCACTCCAAAGTTGACGGTTTTCCATAGGATAACATTCTGGCGTAGCGCATTGCAGAAATCCTTTGGCACCCTGCTGCAAAATACTTGGTTTGGTCTTTTTCTGAAATTTGGAGAGAGAAGACAGTAATAGCCCACAGATGTGCCTTTCAGTGGTTTGGTGAAAAAACATTACAGGAGGCAAAGTTATGGCGCTCCAAACTTTTCTTTTTCCCATAGGATAGCATTACGGTGTTCGCGCGCCTCTGAGGCCATTATCTAGGAAGCGGTCGCGAGAATACGGACTTTCGTCGGAAAATTTCTTAGCCCCATAATGGGCTAAGAATCAAATTAACCAGGACAGCTGTAAATAATATGAATTTTAAATTTTTTTCTATGTCGTACGGTTCCTGAGATATAATGTATTTAGTATTCCAAGATCTCATTTTCTGCGCCGATACTCATTATTTTGCATACATTATTTGTACTCTCTGTCTTTCTCTATGCAGGTTTTGGGGAAAACCAGCCTGTGCACTTACATTACTGTTACTCTTTCCGCTTGCGGTTCCGTACCCGTTTCACTTACCGTTGACGTCTGCGCCACCATGTGCGTTATCCTTTGCATTTTCATTTGCGCTTGTGTTTCGTTATTTTTTGCCATTTCTGTCTACAGTACTGTTTATCTTTCTGTTTCACTAATCACCATGCCCATTGACATTTCTGTTTGCAGGCACCATGTTACTCTGTGACAACACATCCGTAGCGAACCGTTCCGTCTCGCCACCATATGCGTTACCCTTTCTGTTCTCATTAACGTGTTGTTCATATGCGCCACTGTTAACATTTCTGTTGCGTTGCTGTCCTATTGGTATGCCACAAGACATCATGTGGCGGGCCAGCACCGCCACCGAATGCAGCGGGGCCATTGGGCCCTATTCACTATTTCTCGTTATCATTCTCAAAAGAAGGAAATTAGGGGAAAAAAACTCTGTTTAATGCATTAGTTAGGGAGTTCACAGCGACAAAAGTGAGAAGATGCGCTGTTAGGGTTGAAAACCTCCTTGGACCCCGCCCCCCAACCAGCACTGGGAGTGCACGCACACTGGGATGCGTGGGTCCTAACTCTCACCCATTCTCCTATACTTCTGCTGCTACACATGTCATGGGGTGAGAGTTAGGGCTGTGATGTCACCTGTGCCGAGAATGAAGTGTGAAAAATGGGGTTTTCAGACCTATTTGTGAGCCCCTCTCACTAATAACTTCAATAACCTGTCTGAGCACCCTCCTTTCTATATATATATATATATATATATATATATATATACTTTATTCATTGTTTGGGGAACTGCTTAGTTTCCGAGCCTCTAACAGAGCTCTGTGAAAATATTTTGCTGTATTCTGACTGATAAGTTTAAGGCACTCCCCCAGAAAGCCATTAGAACCTGGAATTTTATTTGGTAGTTCATTAATAGTATTTATAACTTCATATAGAAAAAGAAATGGGCAGACTGGATGGGCCTTGCGGTCCTTATCTGCCGTCAACTTCTATGTTATGTTTCTATGTTTCTATATACAGAAATTGGCTTATTCAATTTGTCACTGTCCTCAGAAGATAGTTTTTGCAGTTTTAAATGTTGAAATAATTCTTCTACTGGGTTGCCTATATCCTTATATTTACTTGGATATAGTTGTCCATAGAAACGACACAGAGGGGTCTCTAAATCTATATTTGTGTGTACTATTTCTCTGTCTTTTCCTAATATGGAGAATTTGATTTTGGTTTTGTATCTTTTTAAGTCTGTAGGCCTGGACTCTCCCTGCCTTTTCACTTGCTTCCCATTACTGTTGCTTAGTCCTAAACAAAGCACATTTAGCTTTATCTAAACATAATGTGCTTATTTCAAATTTTAGCTAGACTATTTTCCACAGCAATTCTCAGTTTTTTTCATTTTTAGGGGGGTGGGGTCTTATATATTTGCTTTCCAAATTTCAAAGATTGTTCTCTAATTCAGTTAACTGTTTTTTAGCTTCTTTCTTCTTTTGTGCAAGTAACTTAGAATCCTGTCCCTTATGTAGGATTTGAATGCACCCTAAATATACTAAAAATACCA
This sequence comes from Neoceratodus forsteri, assembly GCA_016271365.2. NCBI lineage: Eukaryota > Metazoa > Chordata > Ceratodontiformes > Ceratodontidae > Neoceratodus > Neoceratodus forsteri. Next base: position 67,237,117 of record JADMNL010000035.1, read on the forward strand.
ACAGCTTAATCTGGTTCAAGGTCAGTTGGCATTCATCTGTATCCCCCTTCCCCGGGTCGTGCCTGAAAATAGGAAGGATTTGTCTAGTGCACTTACCCGGTCAACAAACACTAAATAAATAAATATGAGATACCTCTTCACTGTCGTTAACCATGAAAACTTCTGTAATCTCTTTCTTGATCCAGCTTGGGAAGTTTATGTCTTTAATTTGTGCCGAAGAAAACTTCTACATGAAAGTTTTCTGTGTCCCTGTTTGTAACATAACAGATACATCAATGAGGGCATGGTCTGACAAATGGATGTTATCAATTTCTGATGCCACCATAGTATCCACAATTCTATTGTATGTCTTATATCTTTTGGAGAAAAAGGAATAATCTCTCCCTTCTGGATACACAGTGTGCCAGGAATCCATAAGGCCCAAATCTTTTAAAAGTTTACATAGTGCTTCTCATGCCTTAGTAGTTTCTAGTTATGGAGTGCTTGAACATGTTTCAACAGGATACTGTGCGTAATCTCTAAGACCATTTAATTTATAACACAGTCTCACCTTCTGAAATACCTGTTTGAAGGTCAGCCTCTTTAGTGTAATAACGATGTGACTTTGAAACTTCTGAAAACACTGTATTGTGGTTTATTTTATTTATTGAAAAGTTTCACCAGGAAGGGCACACTGAACAACAAGTTGCTCATCTCATGGTGCGTCCTTGGGGAAGAGTATACAGAGGGGAAAGTAGCATACATGCAACTCCTGTAGTAGCAACTCCTGTTATATGGTTATCGAGTGGCGTGATAACCATCTACTAGATGTGTGCATATGGTTTTGATATAAATATATGTTTTAGACTTCTGCTTGGGAAAACAGGCCAAGCAGCAAAACATCATGAAACATGGGATTTGAACAGAGAGAAAAGAAGAGTTTTCCCCCTCATTAACCCAGTTGATAAACTAATTACGAGCTTCCTTTGATACCTACCTGACAGAAGCCTGTGTTAGCAGCTATAGACCAGGCTGTAACAGGTTGTAAAACAGCCACTGCTTTAAACCTAGAAAAACTAGCCATAACAGACTGCATTTTGTGACCTATCGGTGGGGGGAGGAGGGAAAATTCAGACAGATACCTGTGAAAGTCCTCACAGCAAAGGCGTGTTTTGCAGAATGTTATTCTGTCTGTGCCTCAACAGAATTTTTGCTAAAAAAGGTATCATAGGAAAGGATGTTTTGTATTCCAAGAATAGTATCTATAGTGAGATGATAGGAGAGACAAGGGAGGTAAAGGAAACCTGTTTATAGAGGGGGAAAAAAGAGAACATGGGTTCCATTTCTGTAGGGAAAATATAATTTCTAAATGGTAGAAGTTTATTAGAATAACTCATAAGACAGGATGGGGTTAATGTTTTTCAGCCTTAGCTAGAGTTGTTTTTTGTTTGTTTATCTCAGAACACTCAGAAAGGACAATCAATTGAGTGCGATGTTTTGAGAACAAAAGGTCAGGGAGGTCACACCAAAAAGTCACTAAAAAGCCACAGAAGGCTGCCGGGGGCTCGCTCTTGACAGATTCTGAACTCTGAAGAAGCCGAGAACAAGAAAGACCTTACCTAGTAAAACAGGTACACCTGAAGCTGCAATTAGTACTTCTTACTGCTTAGAAACAGGGACTACAATTTTGATGCCAACAGGCGACTTAGAGCAGATATGGAGTGCAAAGGACTTTGCTGAACTCTGTTTAAAACTGATATAAAGCAGCTGTCAAATCAGTTTTCCACATCTGTTTACCATCCTGAAGTCATCCGACAGAAGAGTTTTCTTATTGTTCTGTTTTGAATAAAATGTTATTTGCACCTTGTGCCATTTTCTGGGTCTGTCTATACTTCCTGACTCAATCCTCTACCACAAAGGGATCCATCCAGCTGCCAACAGAGTCAAGACCAGCATTCTACCCACGTGCCTGACAAAAAAACTTCTATGTCTTGCCTGTGTCCTGGTTATTCTTAATTCCTGGGGCTGCCACCAGAGGTCAGAGTTGAGACTACACTTATAAAGCCAACAAGGTTTACAGCCCCAGCGTGGACACCCTCAGTGGAGCTGTTTTGCCTGTACCATCCCAACTTGAAGAAAGGCAGAAGAATGCAAAGACCTTCTCACTGAATTTATCAAGGAAGCTGTACAGGTAGGACATGTTGTCGGCATCATAAAGGACACCAGACCTCTCTCATAGTCCAGGTAAGCGCGAATGCTCTTTGGCATCTCAGCCCACGTGGAGGTAGGTTTCTGTGAGTCAAGGCCCAGTACTCCTCCCCGTTATAAAGTCGTATGGTCCAAAAACCGCTCTCAGGTGCCATGTTAACGTTGTTCTTCCTGTCAACAGATTCCTTTACCACACCAATTATCCAATCAGAATTTCCCTCAGTTCTGACCTCCCAGTAGTGCCTGCCAGATTCAAACCCCTCCATACTTAGGACACTGGCAAAGTTCTGGAACCTTTGAGGGTTATCAGGGATTTCTTTCAAGCAATTGCGAAGTTTTACACTAGCTCTGTTCTTCGTGAGAACGAGGTATCGGTGTGCCGTCCTGGGGTCCAAATGAAGCTGAGCTGGGACTGAAAAAGATCAATAAAGGTGTATTCAATACATATCTCTTTGATAATGAGAAGCCTCACAATTGTCTCACATTAGAAGGAATGACCTCATCTTACAACTCAGAACACCTCTGTATTCTCAACTATCCTAGGTGAAAAGGGATATCCCTCATTTTACCAATCAGAACGTTCCACTCATACCTCTTAACTATCCCACATTAGGTGGGATGTCCCTCATTTCACCTCTCAGAACACCCCATTCAGTAAGCAATAAGACACAATAGGGTGCGGCTTATTACGATAACTGCATGCCCAGGTGCATTGCGAGCCATATGGCGTTTACGCGGAGTGCCTGCAGCACCTGGAAATGCAGTTATCCCATATTATACAATGGCAATTAAAAATGTAGAAATGTGATTGGCTGACTGGGTCTTTTATCCGTGAGTAAATTCCAGCATAACTCACGGATAAAGACCTAGTCAGCCGCATGTGCCAAAAATCAATCCAACCCGCGAAATTAAAAAAAATGGCACCATATTAACTCCCCACTAAAGCGTAACTGTTGAGAGACCCAGGATGCTCGTTCTCACCTCGCACAATCCCCATGCAGCGAATCACATGTTTAAGTCTCTGCGAATGCTGAACTGGGGAAACTATTTCTTTATTAAAAGCAGAGCTACAACTTAGAAATCAGGCTGAAAGGCGACGGTGATAGTGGGCGCGGCGGCGCGCATATGCATGGGCGCGTGCCCACTATCATGGCTCTGTTTTGCCTGCGATTTCTGCAAGCTGTAAACTTAGTTTTAATAAATAGGTTCCCCTGTTCAGCATCACATTGTCAGTAGCTGGACGGGATTGTGGAAGGAGAGCTCGATTTTCAGAGTCACACAAACTGTCAAAGAGGAGTTTTCGATTTGTCCGAGGATCTGTCTTCAGTGGCCAGCAAGGTAAAAGTCTGCAATGTAGAACTAATTAAAGAGTTTCCCCATTCAGCACTAGCAGATCAGTTAAAATATGCTGAACGGGGATCGTGTGTGTGTGGGGGGGGGGGGCGGCAGCAGCCTCTTGTAGCTTTAGCACTCTGACCAGGGAAACTGTCTTTGCTACATCTGGCTCTGTCTTCTGCAGCCACCACGGTAACTGTATCTGGAGCTGATTATTAGGCATTTCTGGGCAGCAAGCTACTATTATGATTTTATATGCAGGCAGCAGAGACAGAGTAGTTTTCAGAATTAAATTAGGGAGGTCAGCGGTAATCAAAAAGACAGCTGACAGGTATGATTAGAAGGGACATGCTGAGGTAGGGTGATCAAATCTCCCTAGCAACAAAGGACTATTTTTTCTGGTGGACTTATAAAGTCCTTAAAAACAATTTAAAAGACAAAAAAACTCTTTCTTTTTTGAGCATTAAAAAAGAGGCATATTTAGAATCGTGATAAACACTCCAGGGTGTGGTTATGCTGGGATTTACCCACTTCTGGTGTGGATCTGGTCACTCAGCCTGCGCCCTGTGGTCAAACACACCAGGCATGGGTAAATCCCAGCATAACCCACACCATGTCTTGGTTTATTGCTTAAATAACCCACATCTTGGTAAGTCTTGTTACATTTACAAAAATGGGCAAACTAAAAAATATGTAAAAAACCCAGAAAACGTACTTTTAACAGGTATTTTCTTTTATGAAAAGTTAACTAGTAAAATTTAATTTTTCCACACATTAGAGGGAATGATTGTTTATTATGCCATACAAGAATTAAAATGTCAGTAAAATTTCTCTGGCAGAACATGTACACACACACGCACACACACACACCAGAAGGCCTGATATGGAGCCAAGGACCAAAGGTCTCAATTGTTTCTGTGGTAAGGCAAGCAACAGGCTGCTAGAGAGGTAATATGAACCACTTACATAGCATAGGTAACTTAGGCCTCAGCTAGGAGGCAGTATAGCACAGTGGTTAAGGGCACTGAGCTGCAAACCTGGAGACCTGGGTTTGAATCCCATCAGCCCCCACTTGCATACTGTGTGACCCTGGGCAAGTCACTTCACTTCCTTGTGCTCCCAGGTCACACGTGGAAACCAGTTCTGGCTTAGTGCGTCTCTCCAGGTTAAACAATTTCCCCTTCCCCTTTCCTTAAAATAAGGAATGTTGCCTCATAACCCATTTGTTAAAACCTCTCAAATGTCCTACATAAAAAACAAACACAGAAATACAGTAGCATTGCATTTTTCAGTAGAAAAGGGCCATTTGCACCACCCATTCTGCCCAGCTGTTCCCTGCCTAATCTGTCTCCACAGAGCCTAGCTGGTCTCCAGCCTCCCTCCTTCCTGCCTGTTTCCTAATACACCCCTATGTCTATCCCACACATGCTTGACCCCCCCAACCCCACTGTTTTGCTTCTACCACTTCTGCTGGCAATCTATTCCAGGTGTCTACCACTCCTTTCAGTGAAGAAATATTTCCTCACCGCACTCAGCATCACTGCATGCTCCCTGGTCCAGTGTGCTCCTTGTCATTGAAAGTGACTTCCTTCTGCACCCTGTTGACCCCTGTGAGGTACCTGAAGGTGTCTATTATGTCACCTCTCTCTCTCTCCTCTCTTCCAGGGTGTACATGTTGAGATACATTAGTCTCTCCTTGTATAGCTTCTCATTCAACCCTTGCACCACTTTAGTTGCCCTCCTCTGGATTGCCTCCACCCTATGTCCCTTCTGAGGTGCGACCTCCAAAACTGGACACCATACTCTAGAAAAGATGGAAAAGAGCATCTCATCTGTTGCTGGTGAGTTGTGGGGGGCTCACAGCTCTTCCCCAGACTCCTCCCACAGGCTAATTTTAGTAATTCCTCTTCCACTGCAGCTCACAAACCAAGCCCCTGAACTGCCCTTCCCTGTCATATCGTATTAGTGGGAAGGCTTGGTGCTGCCTCAACAGTGTCTAGCCAACCCCATGCCACGTAACAGCCTGTAAATGCTGAGCCCAGGTTTCACTGCCACACACCTCCCTCCCACTGAGCCACTAGGAAGCAAGTATGTGGTGGAGAGTACAGCAAGTTTGCTCAAAAGATGGAGCGCATTCTCCTAAACTACACATACAGCCTTTCCACATTGCCAATGGGGATTCTTGCTCAGACAGTAACCCAGGTACCTTGCACTGCAGATGGGCACTTTGTCATTAGCCCAGCAGGTCAGCCTAAACATGACAAATTTTAATAATTCTGAAAAAAAGTAAGTTACCTGTCAAGACAGACTGTAACATGTGTTTCCAGGCCTTGTAAGCAAACACGCTGCTGAAATAGCCAACGTCAATGCCCGGCATGGACAGTGTTGGCTCCTTGTTCCAGCGACACCTGAACGTGAAATATTATCACATCTTTTATTGAAAACACTGAAAAAATATTATCCTATATTTTACTGAAAGCACTGAAGAAAAGGTTATCTGGGACCATCTTAATTGACCAGTGGTAGCAGATGCATCAGTAACCAAGGTGTAGGAATGAGCAGAGGTCTCTGTTTCGGGCGAGTCTGACCAAAGGACTGCAGGGCTGCATACAGCAGCACTGCCACCTTCAAAGAGGTAGACATGATTGCATTGATTCCACAGTAACTGCTGCAGCGGGCCAACAAGGTCACCGGCACATGAACTGGCACTTCCTCCAAGGAGGCCAGAGGTCAGATTGCACTGATGTACCAGACGGGCAAGGTGCAGCAAGTGATCGAAATGCAATAGCAGTCAGTGCAGTGAGTGACTTCAGACTGCTGTTGGTTCCCAGGACCTACTGTAATAGAAGACAAATCCACAGACTGGGGCAAGATGACTGCCACCCAGTATGTTTGTTTCCCCTGCCCCCTCTACTGTCTCCTCCACAGTACAAGTGTCTTTTATCCTCACAGCGTGCAGAAAATAAAACTTCAGAACTCACTGCAAATGGCCCCTATGCCTTCACATATAACACCAGACATCCCTGAATCCCCTAACAAGTTCTGAGGAGAGCTGTGTTCTGCAGTCAGCGAGAGAAGAGGGGAGGATAGGGCAAGGCAAGGCACATTTATTTATATGGTACACAATCTCAGAGTCTCTGGGCACTTTACATAAAACAGATAGGGTTAATACAAAAATGAATACAGAGAAAAACACATATACTATATACTACAAGACTAAAACAATAAATATAAAAATACATTATCTCTTCCAACCTCCCAGTGCCATCACCACAGGTCCCTGAGGACAACTGAAGTGTGTGAGGCCTGGCAGCACAACAGCTAGCATTCTGACAGGCTGAGTGTTTTTACTGTCCAGCTTTTCCCCCCACCCGCTCTTCATACCTCCTGCCTCTCTTTAGGGCCTGCATCATTCCAAGATTGAGCCACAGCCTTCCCCTGCAGCAGGAAGATGACCCATTCTTGGCCTGTCCCAGGTGGTCACTGTGGATGCAGAATGTTGTTCCATGCTCCCCGGTCACAGAAGTCCTACCACCAGCACCATTTCCAGCCTCCTGCTGCTAAGTTACTAGTAACCCTTGCTCACTCCCAAATCCAGATCACCTGTATCAGAGCACAGTGTGCTACCACGGGGCCACTAAGAGGCCTCCAAAACACTAGTTTGTGGGAAAAAAAAAAAAACATTAGAATAGTATGTATACATAGAAACATAGAATTTGACAGCAGATAAGGACCCCTTGGCCCACCCCGGTTGCCAATTTCCCTACCTAATAGATAAGCTGCAGATCCTAGTCAACCAGCAGCCTGCTTCTTCCTACCCCCACCCCCTAGAATGGCCTAATGACTGTCCCATGCATGCTTGAATTCCACCACTGTTTTGACTCCACAACCTCCTCCGAAGGCCGCTCCATGCCTCCACAACCCTCTGTGGAAAAAATACTTCCTTTAAATTACCTCTGAGCCGCCTCCTCTATCTTCACATTGTGCCCCTTGTTCTTGCACACATCTTTTTGAAAGATGCTACCTTCTTGGACTTTGTTGATTCCCTTGAGGTACTTGAAAGTTTCTATCAGTCCCCCCCCCTTCCCTCGAGGCTATACATATTAAACTGCTTAAGTCTCTCTTCATGTGGTCTTCCGGTGCAGACCCTGCACCATTTTAGTTGCCCTCCTCTGGACAGCTTCCATCCTGTCTATGTCTTTGCGGAGATTGGGTCTCCAGAACTGCACACAGTACTCCAGATGGGGTCTCACCAACTGTCTGTACAGAGGGATAACCACTTCCCTTTTTCTACTGGTGATGCCTCTCCCTATGCATCCCAGTATCCCCCCAGCTCTCCTTGCTGCCCTCTCACATTGCTTGCCCACCTTTAGGTCATCTGATACGATTAACCCCAGGTCCTTACAGTGCTATCAATTGGCCCCAACAACCAAAGGATCCTAGTTTTAGTGTATCTCAATCACTGATTTTTGTATCTATTGTCACTCTTTCTGTCTTTGCTTCCTCCTCCCCCATCCGCTGGCCTTGGGGGCACCCCTATGGTTACAAGTGTCCCAAGCCACTTAGAACGCTCGGAGTGAGTGAGCACACTACAGGGGCAGTTTGCAAGAAGGCAGAGTATAGGATCCATACAAAGATGTTAGGAGAGAAGAAATATCCAAATTATTTGTTTTTTTGCGCATCTCGACAAACCATACTTATACAGTAATTTCAAGCCTCATTCCCACAGCACGGCATCATGGGTAGGAAATCCTTGGAGTGATGCTTCAAAGTGTGTGCATGGTTTGCAGAGATGCACAAAAAAATAAACAACAATGATTATGAGTGTTTCCTCAGCGTACTTAGAACTGCAACCCAAAGGGGAGATGTTCCCACACCCTAAGGATGCAGGAAAAGACCCTCTTACAACCATAACAGTGCGACTTGGTGCATTTATGTTATAAATTGTCTGGTTTATAATACAGCATATACAATTTCTGTTCAATAGTAAACCCTTCTCGGCACGACTTTATAAGTGAAACCCACCCCGTTTTTGTTGCATAAGCGTACTTCAATGGTTATATGGGGGGGTCTAGTGTAACACAATAATCACTGTTGATTAACTGACTCAGAGTTGACAATTGATAATCAATGTTAAAAATGTCACTTTTTAATCCATCTTTCCCCCAGAACAAAGGCTCAGAATGAAGAAAGGACCCAGGGGGAACAAAAGAACTGTATTTAGTGGTCACGCAACTCACAGCAGTGTTACACAACATGTGAATGTAGGCAGTGGCAGGGTAATAATTGCTATAATACTGAATATTTATTTCTGGAATGACAAGTTATCTTGCTGCATTGTTTCTATTTACTGACCATAGGTCATGATTTGTTGAAATGAAGCCTATGATAGTGTTTATACTTTAATAAAAAACTTACAGGTTCTAAAAGTTCTGATTTGGGTCAGGTGATTGTCTGAGCATTTATGTTCTATCAGAACCTTTAAGTAGTTCTCCCAATCCAGTCATGTTTTTAATTCTCTTATTCTCCTGGGACTTGCCCAGACTATGGGACAATCTGCCCGACACTCCAACTCCTGCCTGGACACAGTGCAGGGCATCCCTTGTCTCAGATACCATGATCCCCAGTGACACCCCACCCATATCTGTTACTATAGCTTTGCCTCTGCAAGGGTCCGCATCACCTCTAGAATCCAGTGAGGGAGGCAGGCTGTACAACAAGCCATTTGCATGCGGGGTGAGGCACAGAGTTTATCCAGCAAGCCAGTCCAATTTTCACATCTTTACAGCCCCATCATCCCCACCACCTTGACATAATGTCACCCGCACTACACCTTATCTTCTGGGAGAGGGTTGCCATTGTGCCCTAAGGTCCACTCAAGGAGGTGTTTAATCAGTAAGGTGTGCAGCTCCCTTGGCCCTGGTGCCTAAGCCAGGGCATGAAAGTCAAGCTAGAGACGTGAACCCAGATCACACCGATGGTGGCACTACGTCCTTCCCCCAGTGCCAGGCTCTGTCAACCCTTAAATACAGATAAAATTGGCCAGTCGGCTCAGCACAAACCCAGCACTGCCATGGATTCGCTCAGGCATCTCCATCCAATCCAGAAGTGGAAATCCCAAGGATTTGAGGGAATAGGGTCCCACAGATGACTCATCTGTCCCTCACAAGAGTGATCTGATCCCAAATGAATATAATATTTCCAATTTGATATCTGTTAATAGAAGAGTACATCTCAAGGTGAACAGGACAAACCATTAGTAAAACAAGGGAACAGAGGGGAAAACACACACCTGTGAAGGAGCTCTTCAGAGACCTGTAAAAGAAATAAAACAGGTTAGCCAGCAGCTCTACAAGAAGCTCACCACAGTAGTCAACAGAATTAACTGCAGTAGATCACAGCAAACTATGCTAGAAACACACACAAACATTTACCGTACATGCGCACAGATTTACACTGCAGCATCACCCTCACGCATAGTGACACAATTACACATTTACAGTTATATACACAGCATCATGCACACTTGTGAAAAATAGTGTCATGCGATGCATACACATACAATCAAACACATAGTAATGCAGTCACACAACACACACACAGCATCACTTACATACCCATGTCAAAGGTCACAGATCATAGATATTCGGAGCACTATAAAGACCGAGGTCCAGTTGGCTCGCCTTGTTTATCTAGTAATACGCTGTTATATTATTTTCACGAAAACAACTGTCCAGGGAATGCTTAAAGTCCATCATTGTTTTGCTTCCTACCACTTCGATGGGCGGTACATTCCGGATATTAACCACTCTTACTGATGTAACCCCTAGATGGCGCTATCCCAGGGGCTACTACCCCTGCCTGATTTGCCACTAACAGGTTGAGGGGCCTGGATCCAATGGCGGGTGCCTCCACCCAGAGGTCAGGGTTTGCAATAGTTAAACTAACTTGGTCACAGCCCTCTGGGACACTGCAACCTTCTTTCTTCCCACTAGTGGCCCACACAATATGTCAGAATAACCTTCACAGTATACACTTACCCCCAGGTCTGGTTCCGCACTGGGACCTCCTGTGAAACGGAGATACAGTGCAACAATCACAGTACAGTACTTTAACATAGACAAATACCTCAGGCAGTATAACCTTGCTGAAACAAGCAGCTCTGATTTATTTAGGGGGATATAACAAGGACAGGGGGAAATCAGGTTAATTAGCTTATCACTCTAATAATCTACCTATGGCTCTGTGCACAGGCCTATCCCTATCAGTTACTGTCCCTGGGTACCCAAGCCCTAGTGGCTAGTCCAAACCGTGGCAGCTGGTAGGGGCCCTTTCACACAGAGAAAAGGAGAATTAAACAGTCAGCAGTACAGTAATTCCATTTGGATTTAATGTGGCAATTCAACAGGGAGCGACCAGAATTAGTACTCACGACCTCCAAATAAGATAGGGTCCTTCAATGTCAGCAGGGCTCACTTGAGGTACACAAACCTCTTCACACATCCATATAAAAGAAAGCACTATACCAGGCAGGCTGCATCTGTATCCCGATCGCATTACTGCACAATACCCAGGAGAACACACAGCAGATTCAGTTCCTGACAGACCGAGTGTAATTTTCAGCAATTCCTCCAGTCTTCTACAGGGTGAGCCTGGTTTCTACTCTTCAGAGATCCTTTGATTCTTTTCACAGGACGGATTCAGTCCTAACAAGCTGCAGACTGAACTCTGGGCCTTACACACGTTTTGACTAAAACTGCACACTGAAAAGTACAGGGCTCCTTCCTTCTTCACTGCCAAAGCTCAACAGAACTCCAACATCGACAAAACCGGCACTTCCTTTGAGTTCCTCCCAGTTCTTGACTGGATTGGCTGTCACTCACAATAGACTGCTGCTGTTGGTCCAAAAGGCACTGAAGTCTAAACTACATCTCCCAGAGTCACTGCCCATACAATCCTCTTGTGGCTGGCTCAGATTATGAGTCCAAGTTCTGATTCGGCCAAGGCACCATTTTAGAGCTAGCTTACCCCATCACTGATTGGTCCAGTTCAGCAGTTCAAAACTAGAATGGGGAACTAGCAGACACAGTTCTGACTGCAAAGAAAGCAGGTTAGACAAACTGTAATTTCATTATTACTCTAAATAATTTCTGGTAAACAGTTACATCTTTCAGATAGGTTCCCTTTGCACTCTAGTGACTGCAAAATTAAGTGAATTGGCAGCAGCTCAGTGGTACTCAGAGAAGCACACAGTCCCCCATATAAGACTAATTATGTCTGCAAGCAGACAGCTCTTAAAGAGACAGTACCAGAGGCTCTAAAAACACTCACTGATAAATGGCTTAAATGCCAAACACCATTCAGGCTTGGAGCATTCAAGCAAGCTCCTGGAAGTCTTTTGGGAACCCCCATTTGCAGGGGGGTTACACTGAGAACCAATGTTTTCTTGCCCGGGTATTAAAGCATGCTCCTTTTAGCTGTAATGGATGAGCACGCGTGTTATATATCTGGTCTCTAAATTCTAGGCCAAGTAAGTCCCAAATCCCGTGATCCGACAGAGCCCGGTAGACCAGGCACATGTCACCTCTTAACCTATGGTATTCCAAGGAAAAAAGGTCCAGTTCTCTCAGTCTCTCCTCATATTTCATACCCTGGACTGCCCTCATTTTTCTAGTTGCTCTTCTCTGGATCTTCTCTAGGGCTTTTATGTCATCTTTATTTCCAGGTGCCCAGAACTGCGTACAATATTCGGTATGTGGCCTCACCAAGGAAATGTAAAGGGGGAGTAGAACCTTTTTACTCCTACTCTTTATATGTCTGTGAATGCAGCTTAGGATACCCCCAGTCTTTTTTACCACTTGGTTGCAATGAAAATTAAATTTTAGATTATTACTGACACCAATTCCCAAATCACGCTCTTCCTGTACCTCTCTAAGCACCTGTCCAGTCGGTGTATTCGCCACCGCTAAGTTATTCCTAACAATCACACAGTCATCACATGAACACACAGATACGCATTTAGTCATGCAAACTCAAGTCTCCCACACCCCCAGAATCTTACTCGTAGGTAGAATCCACTCACACAAGTACAGTTTCTCTCATGCATACATCCACACAAGTGTACACGTATACACACACTTTCAATACATATGCAGAAAGACATGTCAGGATGTATAATTATGGGGAAGTAATTGCACGGCTGGAGGGTTCCATTAGGACCGAGGCCCTTGTGTAGTGTGCCTTTAAACACCCAAGAGCAAAGTACAATTATTCCCCCACAATTATACATCCGTGAAGTGTCTTATCACACAGAGTGAGAAAAATGCCTTTGTAATTTTTATGCAAAAATATGATGCAGTAAATTTACTGTTTTACTGCATTAACACAGTGTAAGATTGATAAAGTAGTTCCTTTAACAGTAAGGGAATCTCAGAACTATAAACAGTGACTGGCAGTCTGACTGATGCTTTTGGCAATGTAGACTGTACTGATTTGATAAGGAACACAGGCTCTTGGTCTGAAAGAAGTACAGCAGTGTAATTATGGTATAGTAATTATGCTCCTTTACTGGTCTCTCAGCCAATCAGAATGCTCACATTTGTATCACTGCGTTACAATTATACAATGGCAAGAACATTTCTCGGGCTCAGATTGATCAGTGTGTGCCTGGAACAGTGATGTTATATGAGCATAGCATCAATGTATTAAGGTCCAGCACACATGACCGCTCCAAAGAGAAAAGAATCACTGCACCCCGTCTCCACGATCCACTCTCTTTCCTCTTAAACATGCCAGCCCCCAGCCACCACAACTGTTAATTCCAGGTCTGTTTTTGTGTTGGACCCCAAATCACCATTGAAAAGCAGCCAGCAAACTGCTTTTTTTTACCAGTAAAACTATCCTTATGAGCGGCTTCTCAGATGCCACTGACAACACAGGAATGACTAGGCCTGCACTCGCCTGCTCCACTCTGAAAAACTTGTCAGGCTTCCTCTATCCCCACCAGTTTTCTATTAAAAAAAAAAAATAATATATAAGCAGCTGGACCGAGTGACTTACCGATGCCATGTGAATTAGCAGAAGTCTCTCGGTCCCCGCAAGTCAGTCAGCTCACAAACTCAGTTTCACAAGCATGGCTCCACACTCCTCACAGCGGCTTCTGTGAACCTCGCAGAATGTAAATACCAATCACACGTTTCACGTTAACTGCTCAGTTCCGGGAAAAAGAAACCTCAAAACAAAATCTATTTCCTATGCTTACATGAACCCTAATAGGGATCCTCCATCCCTGCTGTGCTCCACGTGTACTCACTGCAGAAAGTTTCAGTGACAACAACGGTGATTCAGTGTCCTCCTCTCTGCCAAAATCCTGTCAGTCGGTGCACACTTCTGTGTCCTCCAGTACAGATGTAGAGTGGTTAGGCAACCGCAGACAGAATCAAACAGACACAATTCAGACAATAATAAAAAAAATTCAAATACATCCCAGTTTAACTAACGAACGAACTGGGGAGGGCAATGTCACATACAGCACCGGAAGTTCAGCAGTGAAACAATGATAAGTCATCAGGACTCAATCATTCAGGTACCAGCTCCACCTACTGGTGGAAAAATATAGCAGACTTTTTTTTTGTTTAAACATAGATCTCCACACACGTAAAATGGGACAAAAAAAAAAAACTACCTCCCCCCTTTTTTCCTTTTCTTATTAAAAAAAGCAGCCATTGTATAATAGCAATAAGGCACTCCAGGGTATGGATTATTGTGTAATAACGTATCTCTTGTTGGGTGTTGAATGCACTCAGCCTGCAGCCTCATGCTTCAACCACCTGAGGTGTAATGTTATTACACAGTAACCCACAACCTGTTGTGCCTTATTGCTTAATTATAAAATGGGTCTTGAAAATCCTGTAGTCTCATTGGTCAAAACAAATCACACGACCAGGTGTAAATCCTGCAAACAGACAAGTGGTAAAGATCCAGCTGATAAAATATTTATTTTCTTTGAACCCAAATCATTTTTTTTTTTTTTTTTTACAAATTCTTCATAACAGATTCATTTTATAGTCACAATAATGCACTTCAGGACATGTGTAGTAGTGGAATTTGGCTGCACCTCGTGATACACCACACAAGGCGTGTGTAGATCCCACAACACACACCCTGTTGTGCATTATTGCGTAAATATATACACACACACACACACACACATTCACAGCCACACACACAATGTCAAACAGCAATAATAATGCATGCATACACACACATCACATATACTAATTATTCTTAGTGGATCTAGCAGTATAACATCCCAATGGTGCAGCATCCATTGGGATGTTATACTCGGCTAGATCCACTACAAAATTAGTATGTGTGATATGTAGGTGTCAGCATGGCTCAGTTGGTAGCACATCCGCCTCTGGACCAGAAGGTCGTGGGTTCTCGTCCCACACCGGGATTGGACTTGCACCTAAAAATTGCTGGCATCCGAGTGCAGTATTGGGGGGTGCTGTACTGCTGGGGTGTGCCGTCCTTCGGATGAGACGTTAAACCGAGGTCCCTTCTGCCCATCCTGGTGTTGTCCAGGTGGAAGTAAAAGAACCCAGGGCACTCTTCGCAGAGAGAGGAACATTCCGTGTCCTGGCCAACATTCCCCTTCCCATAAACCGGTTCTTGCAATTATCCAGGCTGTGTGTGGGTGATGACGTGCGATATGGCCGCCACCACACATTCAGTCACCTCACTACCAGTCTAGCATTGCTTGTAAAGCACTTTGGATGTATGAAAAGCGCTATATAAATGCTGATTCTTCTTCTTCTCCTCATGCTCAGCTGACAGTGCACTGTGTTTTATCCCTGAGAACTACTGTTCAAACTGCTCCCGGAGAAAGCTGCTTAATCATTAAATAACTATTGGGTATGGTCAATTACAACCAAAAACCAGTACATAAAAGTATTCATTATGCACAGTACATTATACACAAGTGTGTGCAATAGAGAACTGCCTTGCCATCACACATAGCACCAAGCACAAGTTGCAACAGCTGCAGGCAAAACTTGCTTTCATTTTCCATCCATGCCCCTACTACCACCAACCACGGTTCTGTTAAACAGCATTATAACGAACAAGGATGGGAAGCAGTGAAAACTTATTTTTACACACCTTCAATGTGTATACCACTGCAAACCACTCAACTTTTGGTCTCGGGGTTTATGTGGCTATCACACACCTCAGGTGCATATACAAAAACTTGTTACCTATTGTTACTCACACAGTATTCTCTATGGTATATACTTTTGCCTACCAGTAGATGGCAGTAGTGAGGTATTAATTGAAACAGCAGCCCTAGAAGGCACTGCACACACTTTCAAGCCTACTCTTTAGGTTTTCACTACTACAAATGAATCATAAATAGCTTATTTTAGCCACAGTTGACAACTATGAGTCATTCTGAACTCCCCTGATGGTGAGGGGAGACCACTGCCAAAAAAGTAATTATTAGTCATCTTTTAGCTAGTTATCAGACTTCGAAGTCAGTTTTGGTTAAGTAGGCAAGGGCTTACTGGAGCTGTTGACTACAGGTACGTGCAGAGGTTCAGTTAATTGATTCAGAGTGGAACTCTAAAACTTCCATGAGTGGAAATTTTGAAGTCATTCCAGTTGTTTGGAAGTCAAAATACTTCCAGGATCCCACTTTTAACTTTATATTTTATTCATTTTGAAATGAAGCAAACATTACAGAAATGCATTAATAGATCATCGACAACAGATACAGAAAATATTGTTTTACAGATATTTTAACACCCAGATCATAGATCTATTAACCCATTATACCCTGGGTGGTCATTTTGTATCGGGAGAATCAATGGATGGTTCGGACCTGATACGGAGCTACTAGGTACAATGAGTTTTGTTGATCGTCATATGGGGTTCCCTGAATGACCCATAATTATCAGATTTCTTTGCAAATATGCTGGCCAGCTAAACCTATGGAAAACAAACAGGTAGTTTCTAGCACAGTTTTGGGAAGGCAATATTCTAGGAAGGACCAATTATTGATGTTAATATAGTAGTGGTAAAATACAATATTTGTCACAAAAATAATCATTCTGACCTTCCTGCCTACAATTTTGAAGTCATCTGATTTTGGTTTTACAGCTGGAAGTCAGTGACATCCGTCCTCTTTATTTTGGAAGTTTCTGCATTATTTTTGGAAGTCAAATACTCTAAAATTTGAGTTTGCCAAATCCGTGGGTATGTGAGTACTGAATATTAATTTCTGAGTACCATGTGTAATGGGGTGCTGGGTTGTCAGACCTGAATACTAGGAACGTATCATGTATTCATAGCATACAATTCTGGAAACATAGAAAGGTAAAAAAAACAATATTGAGCTGGGCCAGTGGGCGCTTGAGGGTTGAGGCACTGGACGCCACACTGCACCGTGCAGATGACCTGGCTCGGGAGTGAGCTTGAGTTGCCGAGGGTCAGCAGGGTAGGGAGAGGATCCAGCATCCAATGGACTGCTCTCCTCTCTGAGTGACAGAGGGAAGGTTGCCTCGCTCCTTGGCTGCCTCCTGGTTGAGGTTGGGGGCAGCACTGGAGTTAGGGAGGCAAAGAGTGTGGCTATGTGGCATGCATGCGCGCTCACGGCTGCAAACGGGGAGCATCAGAAAACGGAAAAAGGCAGGTGACTACAGGCTATGTGAAGCCCTGCCTGCCAACCAGTGTCCCACTCTGCTCCTGGATCACCAGAAGTCCCAATCTGGATGATTAGTCCTGGGTGGGGAAGAATGGCCCTCCCCTTCCTGGCCCTGCCACGGGGGGGGGGATCCATGGGGGCATGGGGCTTCATGGTACCAGGGAGGGGGCAGTGGACGAAAATAGGTAGCAGAGCATGGGTGGAAGTACCTGCCTGTGGTCACCCGGAGGGGAGAAAATAACTATGAAAAAAATGTTTTAAATATTTTTACAAAACTTTAGCCCCGCCGATGTGGCCAAAGACAGCTGTATGTCCACCCCATCACCCTCGGGTTTCCCCTGTCTTCCCCCCTTCTTTCCCACAGCAATGAAGTTGTTGTATGAAGCTTAAAAATAAAGCTGGTACAGTATTCATCTTTTTCAAATACCCCTCCTCCCCAGCCTGACTTCTCCCAACCCCAAATGTATAATTTATCTTACATAGCCACACCCCACCACCAATACATTACTGGGTGGCTTTATAGTTGGCAAAATCTAGGTTAACTTAGCTGTCTCCTCCCCTATTCCAAAGGGCGCAGTGGACTGTTATAGTACTGTCAGTTGGATGCCTGATGCAGCATGCTGGGGGGGTGCTCTAGCATCACTGGTTCACTTTTAGCGCAGCAGAACTTATTTACACAAAACAACCAAACTTTAGACTTCAGAATATTTCGTTCTTTATTACTGAAGACATTTCCATTAAAACAGGACCTTTTCCCCATACACTTGTTCTGCTTATGCTGCGATATCCGTTGTAAGATAGCCAGCTTCTGAAGCAGTGGCGGGGTGCCCACTATGCCAGTGACCCAGGTTTGGGAAGCAGCCCTGGGCAATGGCAGAGCATCTCACAAGATTCTCTTCTCCTGGGGCTGATCCCCACTGCATGATCAAAACCTGGGAGGGCACAAGAGGAGCAAGTCAGTTGGGGATTGCAAGGGGAGGGGAGATGCAGTGACTCTGCAGTGCACCCACCTGTTGCATAAACACACTGCACATTCACAGCCAGGTATCTCAGAAGGAAGGGAGTAAAAGCCAGAGAAAAAGTCCTGCACTAGCAGGATGACACTGGCATGACCGAGCGCCATGCTGCCTGTTCGCCCAGCACAAAGAAGCTCCCTGACCACCACCACCAAATTCAGAGAAGATCGGTGGGGGGGGGGGGGGAATTGTCCCTGCCTCTGAAGACTACCATACGCCTCCGAAGACTACCATAGTAGGGTTGTTCCTCATGGAGGCAGGTAAAGCAGAGGCGAGCTCCCTGAGTTCCAGGTCAATAATGGAGCTGGCAGTAACCGAGCTGAAGGGGGCTGAGGTGGATGAAGGAGGAGAAATATAAAAAAAATACCATGAAGTCATAATTCTGGGCTTATGACATCACAACTGGCTGTAACAGAAATTATTCTGACGCCACAAACAGAGGATTATGATCTCAGGGCAGGAAACCGAAGAATCCCATGGGGACAAAGCATGTTTTCATGTGAATACCCTTTCGTAATAAAGAATGGAATGTCCTGAAAATTAAGTTGTTGTTTTTTTTGTTTTTTTTTTTAATTCCACCTGACCTGAGTTTTGTTGATGACAACTGTCATCGTTTTGCAAGAATAGAAAAATCATTTGAACTATCAAGAGTTCTAAGGACATCAACTAGATAGTTACGGTATCTACCTGTTATATGCTAACACTGCATACGCCATAATAATTAATTTGTTGCCCCTCCTTCCAACACCCAAACAAATGGTGATGACTGAATTGAGCTGATCATTTTACATACCAATTTTCTGTAACTACACCGTTGTTCCAATGTGGTCACGATCTAATTACATGCCACACTGTAGCCACTGTACCTCTGTTCCTTAGTGCCTAAGTTACTAAGTAACAGAAACTCAATTGAAAACGTAACCCATTTTTCCTTGGTGTTTTCTCATAAAAGGTGTTACAAATTTTTTTTCTCTTTTGGGTTTGCAAATTGGGACAAACATAAATAAAATGTAGATGAGCACTCACCAGCTTTGAATACTGAAACCGCCAGAGCCCAAATGAGATGATCATGGTAAAATTTACCTTGCACATACTTTTCAGTGCCGTCAGACAATGTGCGTGTATATCGGTCAACATCTTCTCAATTTCACTGCATTTCCCAAAACGTTCTCATGTTTGTTTCCAGCTCTTCTATTACTGCTTTCTCCTGGTGCTGTAGGCTTGTTATGATGGACTCTTCCTCTTCCTTCAAGTACTGATGCATGTGAGCAAACTCAATCTCAACTCCTCCTCAAACTCCTACTCAGCTCCTGTGGTATAGAGAGTCAAATTGATTTTTTTGTGCTCTGCCTTTTTTTCTGCCTCGGATCTTTCTCTATAGGGTGGCACAGGCAAGTGACAGAGGCAAGAAATCCTGTCTGGGGAAGAGATTGGCAAGGAGCCAGAATACACAGAAAGTCAGAATGGGGAACAGGATTAGGGACAGTGGGACTACAGGGCTCATTTGGGGAAACAGGCTAGGCACAGTGGAAGCCACTGAGCTCTGTCCAGATAACGGACGGAAATGGCTGAAGAAGGATAAATAGCATAGTGCAAAACCTTTTTCTATTAGGTTGTCAGTGTGGAGATTTTTATCTCCACACAAGCAGCTGCCTTCTGCCCACAACATGCCTGGCCCTCTGAAAACAGGCATGGATTCCTTACATGTGTCAGTGACTCAGAAGGAAACAAGTTCGCTCTGGGATCAGAAGGTCATGGGTTCTAGCTCCACACCAGGCACTGGGGGTAATACCCATAACTTGACACCGCCAGGAGGGTGCTGCACTGGTGGGGTGCTGTCCTGGATGAGGCGTTAAACCAAGGGGTCCTTCTGCCCATCTGTGGTCACTGCCTACAAAGATTTGGGAAAATGCCCTAGTGTTACGCCAATAACCTTTCTGTCAATAAAGCAGGTTAACTGAACCCTCCTCAAAAAAAAAGATACACCTGAAAACAGGCTGTCAGCTCAACATGCCTTTCATGGTCAAAATTACAAATACAATAAATATGGGAAAACACATTCATGTAGAGAATGATGCACACACATACAGAGAAACACAAAAATAAAAACACTCATATACTGTACATAACGGGACTGTTTGTGCTGTAATTTCCGTGACCCTTATATATGAAATGTCAACAATCAGCAGATACCTTTAGCTTTTGCAGAAGTACAGGCATAACTGTCCTCCGCAACACACCAACCCCATCCCCACCCAATTTCTTTAATTCAAAAGCAAAACCTTCAACAAGTCATTTAACAAAAAAAAAAACACCTACCTGCATTTCCAAAATCCTTTCCCCTGCTGGCGACGAAGCTCAGAGAAATCTTCCAGTTTCCTTTGCAAATCTACACAGGACTTCTCCAGACTCTTCTAAAATTGTGAAACAGAAAGAATACCCCTTTTTTGTATGAAATGTGAAATCCACATAAAGCCTCAAAAATGAGGACATGTTCAGGTTACATAGAAACATAGACTTTGACGGCAGATAAGGACCGCTAGGCCCATCAAGTCTGCCCATTTCCCTACCTACAGGATAGGCCGAAGATCCTAGTTAACCAACAGCCTATTTCTTCCTACCCCCCACAAGAATTGCCTTATGTCTGTCCCATGCATTCTTGAATTCTCCCACAGTTTTAGACCCCACAACCTCCTCAGGAAGGCTGTTCCATGCATCCACTACCCTCTCTGTGAAATAATACTTCCTCACATTGCCCCTGAACCGCCTTCCTTCTATCTTTAAATTGTGTCCCCTTGTTCTTGCAAGTCTCTTTTTCTGAAAAATGCTACCCTCTTGGACTTTGTTGATTCCACTGAGGTACTTAAAAGTTTCTATCATGTCCCCCCTCTCCCTTCTTTCCTCAAGGGTATACATATTAAGCTCCTTTAGTCTCTCCTCATACGGCTTCTCTTGCAGACCCTGCACCATTTTAGTTGCCCTCCTCTGGACTGCCTCTATCCTGTCTATGTCCTTGCGGAGATGGGTCTCCAGAACTGGACACAGTACTCCAGATGGGGTCTCACCAACTGTCTGTACAGAGGGATAACAACTTCCTGTTTTCTGCTGCTGATGCCTCTCCTATACATCCCAGTATACCCCCAGCCCTCCCTACTGCCTTCTCACATTGCTTGCTAACCTTAAGGTCATCTGATATGATTACCCCCAGGTCCCTTTCCTTTTTGTTGTTGTTACTACCTCCCACCCATTGTGTATTCTTCCCTGGGTTCTTGTTTCCAGGTGCATTATTTTGCAGTTCTTTGCATTGAATCTAGCTGCCATACTTCTGACCATTCCTCCAACCTTGCAAGTCCCTTTTCATCCTTTCCACGCCTCCTTGTGCATCAACCCTGTTGCAGATTTTTGTGTCATCTGCAAAAGGCATACTTTCCTTCCAGTCCCTCTGCAATGTCACTGATGAAGACATTAAAGGACTGGACCCAATACTGAACCCTGCAGTACCCCACTAGTAAGCCCTTTCTTCAGAATGGACTCCATTTACAATTACCTTCTGTGCCCTGTTGTCCAGCCAACGTTTTCCAGGCTACCACCCTGGGTCCCACTCCCAGGCTGGTTAATTTGACTATTAATCTTTTGTGTGGGACTGTGTCAAATGCCTTGCTAAAGTCTAGGTAGGCCATGTCCACAGCCCTCCCTGTTCTACTACTTTGGTCACCCAGTCAAAGAAATCTATTAGATCTGCCTGACATGACCTTCCCGCTAGTGAACCCATGCTGCCTTGGGTCCTGTGCTCCACTGGCCTCTAGGTACTCGACTATTCTTTCCTTCAGAAGTGACTCCATCACTTTCCCACCAAAGAGGTCAGACTGACAGGTCTGTAGTTTCTTGCCTCCGTCTTGGACCCACTTTTGTGAAGGGGAATCACATCCGCCTTCCTCCAGTCCTCGGATACCACACCATCCTCCCATGATTTATTAAAGAGAGTAGCCAGTGGTTTCACTAGTTCCTCCCTTAATTCTTTTAGAATTCTGGGGTGAATTCCATCAGGCCCCATTGCTTTGTCCACCTTCAGTTTTAGGAGTTCTTGCAGAACCCTTTCTTCTGTAAGAAAGGACTGGGATCGACCCCCTATCAAGAGTGCTTCTGTTAATTGATTAGGCACTTCCCTCCTCTTTTTTGTCAATACTGAGCAGAAATATTGTTCAGTATTCCTGCTTTTTCACTGTCCCCTCTGCCCACCCACTGTTCATTCTATTCAGCCTCACTATCCCTCCTTTGTCTTTCTACGCTCACTGATGTACTTTATAAAGGTTTTATCCCCTTCTTAACTGAGTTGGCTATCTTTTCCTCAGTTTGGGCCTTTGCTATTCTGACTTCCCTCCTGCTTCCTTCTGCCTTAACTGGTACAGCTCTCTGTCCTGCTCCTTCTGTGTTTCCTTATACTTCCGAATGCTATCTTTTCTTCCTGACTTTCACAGCCACCTCTTTTGAGAACCATAGTGGCTTTTTCTTTCGCTTTGATTTGTTCATTTGCGCCACACAAAGGCTTGTTGCCTCTGTGATGGCAGTTTAGATAATTCCCATTGTTGCTCCACACCTTCTAGCCTGTTTGCTAGTGCTTTTCTGAGGCACTCTCCATCTTTGCCAAAGTCAGCCCTCCTAAAGTCCAGTACCTCACTTTTGTATGGCTTGACTTTAGCTGAGTTTAACGTGAACCACACTGTTTGATGGTCACTTGTCCCCAGATGGCAACCCACTTCTAGATCTGAGATCCTCTCACTGCCCCGCTTGAGAGTACGAGGTCTAAGATTGCTCCCTCACGAGTGGGTTCCAAACTAGCTGTCTAATGCCTGCCACCTGTAGGCCAAGAATGGCCCTGCTCCTGGATGTAGCTGCAGCAATGTGCTCCAGTTAACATCTGGCATATTCAGGTCTCCCATCAACAGTATCTCCCTTTCTCTGCCATTCTAAGAATGCCTTCTATCATATCCTTGTCCATTCCTTCCCTGACATGGGGTCTGTACACAACCCCCAAGCGGATTGTGGTGCCCTTCCAGTCTCCCGAGGTGACCCACAGTGCCTCCTCTCCTCCCTGTTTACTCTTTCCCTATAGATAACCTTTGCAGCTTGTGGCCAAAATTATAAGGCCTGTAAAAGAAAGAAAAAAAAGGAAGGCAGACCCTTACTTTGTGACCCAGAGCATGTTACTCGATCTCCAAGTACTTGGGTGGAAGTAAGCAGGCCCCCACTAAAAATGAGATGCTGTCATCTTAAAGTGGGTTTGTTATTTTTATGAAAACTTTGAGAAACATAATATTTAGGCATACTTTAGCCATTCATTTACATGGAAACCAGATTATGTCCCCCTACTGTTGCTCTTCATCAAAACTTGGGCTATCATGGGTAAATAAATCCTAATTCTTCCCGTTATAAAAGCACAATGCAATGTTTCCGGATCCTGCATTTTTTTTCCATCTGTAACAACCTCCTCCTACCACTAGGGGGCACGGGAGGGGTCAAGGCAATGGCCAATCACAACAAGTGGGCAGGCTGGAGTATGCCCTGCTGCACTGTGCCCAGCACACCATAGCAGTTCTGGAACCCAGTGACATCAGCTGAGCCGAAGACTAAAATGGAGCGGAACCCACTGGCGTCCAGCTGACCTATATACACATAGAAATCCTAGGCACTAGAACAGAAATCCACTTTGTGACCATGGGTGTCAAATATATAGTAGAGAAGGCTAGAGGGTAGACTCCAGTGGCTCAGTTGAAGCCACGCGTCCGCCATATTAGAGGAGGGTTAAGGTGCTGGTAGATAACAGGAACCCTTCTGGAAACTTATGATAATTTTTATTTTTTTTATTTTAGCCTTTGATAACTGGGTAAGGCCCACTAGGCACAAGTGCCTGTTTTCAGGAGCGACCTGGGAGCACTGGGCGGTTAAGTGACTTGCTCAAAGTCACACAGCATGCAAATGGAGGTTGTGAGAATCAAACTCAGGTCTGGTCTGCTGGATGTATCAAGCTCGTCCACACTTCGTTACTCTAACCTCTAGGCTATACCGCCAGCCCAAATGGCACCAGCACACTGTTTTTACAATAATCAAGTAATACACTGGCACTGCTTATACAAGTAAAGGAGAAATAAGCATACCTTGTTTTTGTGACAATGTGCATCTGTTTCATCACTTCCCTGCCATCAATGGTGCGTGTTATCCAACTGGATCAGCAGGTTTCCATCAAAACAGTGTGCCGGTGCTATTATCTTTAGTTTCCAGAAGGGTTCCCATTATCTACCAGCACCTCAACCCTCCTCTAATATGGCGGACGCATGGCTTCAACTGAGCCATTGGAGTCCACCCTCTAGCCCTCCCTACTATATATCTGAACTCTATGTTTGTGGTGGGCGAGAATGTGCCCGTGTCACAAGCCTGCTGTATGCAAATAGACATGCTTCCACTTCCTCACACGCCATGTGTTTGTGAGCATGCATTTGTGCTCTTAAATGTATCCAGCCTTGTTGAGGGAAATGCACAGTGAACTGAAAGGGAGACAGCAGGTTTATTTATGGGGTTCGTGGTTATTAATTTGTGTTCAATTGGTGCCAGTGTAACAAAAGTATAATAAAGGAATAATGCATGACAGGGTGTGTGTCATGCTGGGATAACGCCACGCCTGGGGTGGTTGGGCACAAGGCCGCAGGCCGAGTGTGTCCAATGCCTCAGGCGTGGCGTTATCCCAGCACGACACACACCCTGGAGTGCATTATTCCTATTATACAATGGCTTGTTGTTATATATAAAATAAAAAATAATTTTAAAGAATGTTTTTATTAGTGTAGACAAACACTTTTGTTTCTTAAGAGGAGATGCGAATAAAAGAGATTCTCAATGTCCATAAGCTCATCTACATTGGTTCACAGTGCTGAGACTAGACCTGTGGCATTATGCTGGGATAACACCACGGGTCCAGCCCCAAACTGACCAATCACAGTCCAAGATTCTTTCTTGCCATTGTATAATAATGAATAAAAATGAGCACACATAAACATTCTTTTATTATTATCATTATTTATTTGGAAGTACGTTGAATAACGTGTGTGATTTTTTTGATACTGGATCCAGGCTCTTGATCCACAGCCTCACTGCAGAACTGAATTCCTGGGAAACACGAACGTGACGAGTGGGGTGTTTATACAGACACACAATTCTAGGAAGACTGTGTGCTGCATAGAGCCACCATCCTGAGAGACATCATGCAGCGAGAGCAGATTTCCATCCTAGCACTAGGATTTCTATGGTTGCACACTACAGTGAAGCAGAACCCAATGACGTCAGCCAAACTGTAGACTGAAAATGAAACAGAACCCACTGACATCAGATCAGAAAAACAACTGAAGTTGTCACTCCATCATTTACTGCTTCATTGCTGAAAAATGTTTAAAATCTCTAGCAAAAGTTAAACAGGTGTATTTCAGCTACCTAAATATATTACAAGTGACAACATTAAAGATTGGTCTGCTTAGACATAACAACATCGCAGGGGGGTAATGAGGAAATAACTATCACTCAGCCTTTTAGTCTCCCAAACATTTTCCATGAATAATGAAAAAGATGCTCATTCCTTGGTCCCACGTGCTACTGAGTATGCCATCATTCATAGGAACTGGAAATTAGTTTAACAATCACAGTAGTCTGGGATTACTAGGTATTATACAATGGAGTCTGTTTTTCAGAGAATCTGATTGGCTAATGAGGGTCTTTATACCCATGGGCAAACCCTACAATAACCCACGAATGACAATCCAGTAGCCAGAGAAGCTACTACATAAAAAATAAATCCTGCCGGCCCAGTGGCATAGAGGGTTGAGGCACTGGCACCTTACCTCGACCCACGCTGGCGACCCAGGTTCAGGAACGGACTCAGGTCATCAGGGGTCGGCAGGGGGAGGATAGGATTGAGCATCCGACGGACTGCTCTCCTATCCTGGGGTGGGTTTGGGACTGGCCTCGCTCACGTAGCGGCCCCCAGTGGAGAGTGGAGGCACTACAAGAAGTGACGCGCAAGGGGAACAAGAAAACCAGAAAAAAACACCCCGGAAGTCTAGCCGGATGATGGCTGCCGGCCCCAGGCACCTCCGAAGACTCCCCTAGAGAGCCACAAAATGCCTCAGCAGCTCCCGGGACCAAAAAAGAATAGTGTGCTGGTTCCTCCCGCCAGTGCCTTCCCCCTTGGAGAAGAGGAGACCCACCCGGTGAAAGGTTACACTGGGCTACCCCGTGGAAGGCTGCAGATGTGAGGTAGATGGTAGAAGGGGGAGATAGTAGGGAAGTGCCTGTGGACCATGGCGGCCCAAAGGAGAGGCAGCTCTGGAGCACGTAGGGGGCACAAACAGATAATGCAAAAATAAATAAATAAATCCTTCCTCTGTGTCAGAGAAACGTAAGCAAACTGCCACCATATTGTTTCTGGCTAAGCGCTCCACAAAACAGGGCACTAAAGCATGTTTAAAGTCATTCCTTGTACTGCTAAAATGTTGTAACTTATAACAACAAAACCAGTTTCCTAAAAGGTAATCATGACCTGAGGGCCAGAAGTGACTGTGCTATTACAGTAAAATGAGCACCTAACATGTTTAACGTGATGTCTGAAATCTGAAACCACGACTCCGGCATGTGCGTTAGTGTTGGAGCTAATATGAATGCCTGGAGTTATGGCTTCAAATTTGAAACATCACATTAAACGTGTTAAGAGTGCTTTTATAGTAGTGCACTGACTTTCTGGCACTCAGGATATGACTACCTTTAAGAAATTGTTTTGTCTATATAACTTTACAAAATTCAAACTCTGAGAAGTATAGGGTCCCGGCAGCCTGGTATGTGTGCAGGTGCAGGAGGAGCGAAGGTTGGTGATGTAGTCAAGAGGAGAAGAAGTCTGAGACACTGATTATTTGGGAAAAAATCTGAGGGTGGGAGCACCGGCTATTTTTGTCTTGTAAAATAAATATAAATAACATTTCAATGCAAAAAAAGTGTTCTTCATTTTTCTTACAAAACATGAATGGGTGTATTATATAATCGCAATAATTCACTTCAGGGTGTGGGTTATAGAGGATGTAGCCACTTCTGGTGTGGGTAAATCCCACCATAAACCACACCTGGTCGTGGATTGTTGCTTAAATAACTGGACCCAGGAGTAATAAACACTGAGACTGAAGGCTAAGGTGTTTGTAACCCCCGGTTCAGGTATTACAGAACCCCCCGCACTATAACTGTTGTCACTATCATACCGAAAAAAAGGAAAAACATCTGAAAAACCTGCCAAAATCTGCACTACAGTGCATCTGTGAAAAAAACAGGAAATGTTAGGCAGTTTCTCACAGACTTACTGCAGCAATGCTCTCAGCCAATCAGCACATGAGGATTAGCTTTCAGTCTCATTACTGAGCCTACTGTCCTGTTATCACAGAATAACAGGACAGTAATTCTCTGTTCGGTTGGCTGAGCACAATTGTTTTCAGCATATTATTCATTATTCATAGCCATTGGCACTGCAGTAGGCCTGTCGCTATGACCCTGTTTGGGAGCGAGCTTGGCCATCGAGGAAGACTGAGTGTCCCAGAGGATGGTTTCTTCCTCTAGGGAGGGAGGCTGGTGCATCCCATAGAGTTCTACAGATGGAGAGTGCAGAGTGACACTGGCTCCTTGAAGCCACCGTCGCCATATTACCGGAGAACTGAGCTGACGGAAGATAGCAAGAACCGCATGGTGTGCAGTGGTGAGACTAAGAATGCTGGGGCCAGAACTCAGAGGTAGGCTGCTCCTGACTCACCCCTCTGACCCAGATTCACAAGAAATTGCATTGCTTGAAACTTAAGATAGCCGCACCAGCACGCTTGTCTGACACCACTGTAAGTACGCGCCTTATACAAGCAAAGGACAAATGGGCATACCTTGTTTTGTCATCACAACGTCATCTGCTTCATCATTTCCATGCTTTCAATGGTGCTTCTTACAGAACCGGATCAGAGTTACTTGTAGTGGTGTCAGACCAGTGTGCTGGTGCCAGCTACCTAAGTTTCAATCATTGTAATTTCCTGTGGATCTGGGTGATTGGGAATGAGTACAGAAGCAGCCTACCTCTGGGTTCTGGTCACAGCATTCTCACGTTGACACTGCACACCATGCGGTTTCTGCTATTTTCTGGCAGCTCAGTCCTCCAGTAATATGGTGGATCGACAGCTCAATGCGTCAAGCGCACCTCAAGCACTCTAGCCTTCCATCTATAGAACCCTATCATGCATCCACTACTATACTGCTACCTAGGTGACCACAGGTGTGCAGCTGCAGCACAACTGGAAGGGGGACTGTCAGCCCAGGGCCATGTGAGGCACACTAGGTGCATCTGCAAAGACCTCCCAGTGTGTCCCAGGTGACACTGAAAGTGGGCGAGTCAGATGCACCGAGGCCCCAGCTATTACCATCACCAACTGCAGCAAAACACATGTAAAATAACAAAACAGCACATTGTTGCAAGTTTAGTTGTGAACATACCTCTCAACTACTGTGAATTTTGCATAGCGCCATGATTTTCGCACTTAAATTTACCCTTGCTCTGTGAAGATTTACTGTTTATCATAATGTTACGGCTTTTTCTGGACATACAGACTATTAAAACATTGAGCTAACTTGATAGAAACATATGGATCCTCTATTCTTAGACATATTATTCTTTAAAATAAGAATGTACTACATGTTCTGGTCATTTGTTCTGAATTTTAAAGGCCAGCACCATACCTCTTAACCTTGAGCTACAAGCTCAGAACACTGTAGAAACCATTGTGTTCACTTGTACAAAGTTTATTTTTGATTTTCCATCTTAGAATATTACGAATTTCTGCTTTAAAAGTCTGAATTTACTCCACATTCTCTAAGGGCAGCACCCTTTTCATGAGTGACGGACAAATGAGGGACAGGACAGTTTTAAAGAGCAGCTGATACCTTCAGGAGAACTTTAACGAAACAATATTTAGATACGGTTCAGCTTGTATTTCAAATTAGTTCTGTATTCCTCCTCCCCAATTTTATGTTTGCTTGCATGCATGTGCAAGAAACATAGTGCCATCATCCGAGTTTTTGTAGGTGTGGCACCCTGTCTTCCAATTCAGGCAGTGTGTTTGCAGGCGCAGCCACAGTTCACCAATGAATGCTGCAGCGGTCTATGACAGCAGTTGAAAATGCAGTGGCCTACAGTTGAAAGGGAGAGACCGCTTCAGTTAGCAGCGATAAGATAGTGTTGATTAGCATATTGCCGCAATCCTGCTTGTATACTGCTCTCTCTCTTTCTGAAACATAAATTCAGTTTGACATGAACTTTTCCTAGGACTATCTTTCCGGAGGAGGCAAGTGACTAAAATGATATCCTTGGAATGTTTCCAAAAAAAAGATCTAATTGCCATCCTTGGAATGTTGAGTCAGAGTTGGGGGTAGGAGTGCCATTGACAAAAGCTGGAAAACAGAACCCCAAAGAGACTGAAAAAGTAGACGCAGTTGTCCGTTGGCACACCTGATCAGTACTGTAATAATATTCCCCAACCCTCTGAGTGTCTCTGAATAGCACTCCACGCCACACAGTATGGCTGACAGGGTGCCAAATCCACGCCCGCCTCACGCCTCCCCCAGAGTTCTAGGCGTTACGCTGGGAGCCCACCAGCGTGGCTCATGGAGAACGGTGATGGGTGCCCAACTCTGGCCGGCTCAATTCAAACCCCCAAAAGAAACAGACTTCCAGTTGCCATGCTGGAGCCCACCCCAGCGTGGCACACGCTGCGGGTCAGGTAGGTGCCTAATCCCCAGTCAGCTCCACTGACCCTCTCAAAATAAAAATCTTCCAGCTGCCATGAGCCCACCCCAGCATGGCACAAGTCCCACATCATCTTCTTAAAAAGGAAACAAACAACTGAAAAGAAAAAAACGTTCCCTTGTTGATTGTCTTGTTCCCCAACCCACGCCTACCCTCTGCGCATTCACCTCCCCCACACCCCCACCTCATCCCATACTTACCTCCATAGGCTGGTGAGACAATCTTTGGTGGACCGGGAACACATCTGCACTCTTCAAAGCCAACCGCGAACTGAAGAAATGCTGGTAAGCTGTATAATAGAATAAATAGGGTTTTTTCAACTTTGATGCATATCTCAGGCATTTTGGGGAATTTTGGCACCAAATTTTCAACATGGGGTTTTGGGACCCTCCTCATGAATTCAGCACTGTCATGGCGTTAATCAGCCCTAAAGATGACTTTCACGGTCACTGCATGGAACCACCTTCGGACCGAAGTTACAAACGACAGTGTCACAATTCATGAGGTAGGCCCTCAAAAAACGTAAGTTGAAAATTTGGTGAAAAAATTACCAAAAATGACTGAATTACGACTGTGCATTGCACAGTTCCTACGCACGCTAGTAAGTTCGAAAATTTTTCATATTTTCACTCCAGATTTTCAAGATTGCCATTTTACCACACCTCCTCATGAGCAGTACAGCTGTTATTTTTCACATCTCAACCAAAATGTGTTTCCACACATGTAGCGCACAATGGCGCAGTCGGTGTGCGAAATCAATGTTCGGGACAGATTAAGAAAATCACAGTGACACTATTCATGAGTAGAAGGTTTAAAATGGCTGTTAAAAATTTGGTGACAAAAGCCCATAAAATGACTGTGTTACGAGCGCAGTTTCCACACACCCTCGTAAGTTCATGAATTTGTAATATTTTCACTCCAGATTTTCACCACTGGAATTTTTCCACACTTCTTTATGAACAGTACAGCTGTCATTTTTCACACCACGGCCAAAATGTGTTGTCGCACTTCCAGCGCAGAAATGCATGGTTGCTGTGGGAAATCACTGTTCGGGACAGATTAAGAAAATCACAGCGACACTGTTAATGAGAGGAGGTCCCAAAATGCCTGTGTTGACAATCTGCTGTAAAAACTCCCCAGGCTAATTACATTACGGGTGTGTGTTGCACAGTTTCTACACATGCTCGTGACTTCACCAGTTTTTTAAATATTTTCACTGCCATTTTTTTACACCTCCCCATGAACAGTACAGATGTTATTTTTCACATCCTGTTCGAAATGTGTTTTCGCACCTGTGGTGCCAAATGGTGTAGTCGCTGTGCAACAAAAAAACCATGTTGAAAATCTGGAGTGAAAATACCAACAAACCCGACCATAACGCCCCACCCTGTAGAGACTGACAAGCATTAGGGGTGTGACTTGGGATTGTCGCCTATAATGCTCATACCATTCCACCCCCAACCCCACCCTGCAGCCAGCGAGAGGCATCGAGGTGTGCCCTGGACTCTTCAGCCCCAAAGTTCACCCCATTCTCCTATACTGCACTTATCTCATCGTATTTCCTGATGGAATGGGGTGAACATAAGGGCCAAAGACCCCAAGGCACACCGTGATACTTGCCGGTGTCTGCAGGGTGGGGTGTGGTGAAATGGCGTGGCTGTTATGCCTGATGACCCAAACGCACACCCCAATGCCTGTCACTCTCTGCAGGGTGGTGGAGGGGTTGGCTTCAGTTCAGTACTTCACTGCCATTCCTATTACGCAGCTCTGTAACTTCTACACTACCACTGCCAATGCCAGCAAGCAAACATTCAGCACTGACAAATGCTTGTTTATTACTGTACCCATGTACATGAAAACAGGATCTCTGCTCCTGAAGAGTTCATCTACTCCTGTTGCATTCTCCCTGCCTAAGACCATAATACACTGCTTGAGACATCACAGTTACTCCCATGGCAACAGATTGTGATATCACAACAGAGGATTATGACCTGAAGTAGGGAGTAAGCTATACAGGCAGATGAACTCAAGAGGGATAAAGATCATGTATTCTTGCAAATTCCCTTCGTAATAAATAAGGGGGAGGAAAAATATATAGACTATATACAGAATGTAAGCAGAATTGTATCTATTATGATTTTCAAGGTTTTCTTTGACACGTCAGCAATTCTTTAAGGGGTGAAAAGAGAGACATCCCTCATAATCTGGGACAGTTGACAGGTATGACCAATGCTATGAATTTCAGTGGGGAGAGGCTCAGGCGCGGGTATGTGCGTGAAGCAAAATCTATTGAAGTGCTTCCACCGAGACTGCTAGAATACCAAAGTACCTTCACACTGCCCTGCACGTGTTTTTGAAGTGCAACCTGGTACTTCGCCCTGTGTTCTGAAACCTGGGTACTCACACCCCTGTAGTGTGTTCTGAAACCTGGGGACTCGCACCCCTGTGTAGTGTGTTCTGAAACCTGGGGACTTGTCCCCGTGTTCTGAAACCTGGTACTACACCTGTGCAGGGTGTTCTGAAACCTGGGTACTGCACCGTGTTCTGAAACCTGGGTACTCACACCCTGTGTTCTCAAACCTGGGTACTCACGCCCTGTGTTCTCAAACCTGGAGACTCACACTGGTGTAGTGTGTTGTGAAACCTGGGTACTCACGCCTCTACTGTTCTGAGAGAAACTGGAGGTTTAAAGTGGCTTGACTGGTTCCTGTCAAGGCCGGGGCGGAGGGAGGCGCAAGCAAATGGGGTTTGGAACCACGCATGTTAAGTGGTGGAAACATTGGGGGTGGTGATGGGACCAAGGCATAGCAGGAGAGAAGAGTACTTTAAGTATTTGTTATTCACTATTCACATACTTAAATAGTGCAGTTCTGCTACATAGGGGGTGGGGTCCGTTATAAAGCGTTACCGCGGCAGAAAATGTTTACACACGAGCCTTGCACCACACCCTACCTTGCACAATTCCCCCGCTTCATGGATGGGTACGGTGTGGTGTCCCCGGTGACCAGCGCTGATGCAGTCCTTGCAAAGCAGCAGCATGTCATCCTGGCACAGCCTGACCTGGTCCTGCTTGTGTCTGCTGCACCAGAGGTCCTCCGCTTCCAGCCCCTCTCCCAGGAGGAGGCGCCGCGTTCTCCACGATACTGGCCAGGTGCCGGTTCGGATGGTACCTGCCAGGCTGCGACTTCTGCCGGCAGTGCGGGCAGAGCGGGTCGCCGCGCACCTGCTCCCAAGCCTTCAAAAGGCAGCCCTTGCAGAAGTTGTGCCCGCAGTCTAACTGGACAGGGTTGGAAAAGTAATCGAAACAAACAGGGCAACTTAAATCGAGGCGGAGGTTCTCTTTTCTTTTCTTCTGCGCCATGGCGTTCTCCGTTCCCAGGTGGAGTGCAGCGAAGAGTTCCCCGAGTTTTACTTTCTCTTCTCTCGTTGACTTGACAACGTCACACGTAGGGCCTGGGCCGGGCCAGCTACTGCTGCAAGTTGCACAGCTAACTCCGCTCCACGGGGAAAGCAAGGGACCGAGTCGTGAGATAGGAAATCCCCCAAACCATACCTCTCAACTGTCCCTGATTTTGCCTCAAAATTTTACTCTGTCCCTCCTAAAAATTGTGTTTCCGTGACCAGTCAGTGGGGGTTGTAAGCACAAAATAATGTCAAACATTAAAGTTACAGACTTGTTCTTCCTTAGAAAATGCATTTTACACTAAACCCCTTATTCTACCAGCTTCTTGAGTGGATATCACCAATTTTGAAAATGTGTCCCTGATTTTGGTCCTTTGTCCCTGATTTTTTTTAAGCCTTGTTCCTGATTTATGAGGCAGGAGGTTGAGAGGTATGCCCCAAACCACCACTACCATCTTCATCCTGGGAAGCTAGGGAAAGCCTGTAGACCAAAGTACATATTTCTTTGTTAGCTTAAAATGTGTTCAGATGGAGAGGTACACTAATCCGGAGCCAGTTTCTAGGGGCAGGGGACAGCGCAAGGTATAGAGATTTGTAAAAAAATATAATTAACCTGTTAATGGCGATTGATTATTAAATAATTTAAGTAGGAAAACATTTAAGTAGTGGTGAAAATGTACAGTTTCGCTTATTTTCACAAAAATATTGGTTCCATTGTAGGGCCACATTATGCCCCGCCCCTCCATCCTCGGAAACCTATACTGGTACGACATTTATATTGAAACCCCTGCATTACAAAATCCCTCTTCATTTTCCAAAATTCGTAATGGTTTGCACCTGTGCTTCCCACATTCTCTGACACTGACTCAGACTTGCTGAAGCTGCTGCTTTCCATTTCTTGCCGTCTGTTTAACCAAATCCTGGTTTCTCTCTGCCTGTTGTGCTACCACCACCGCTACTACATTTTTTTTTTTTGGGGGGGGCGTTCTTTAGCTAAGTTTCCCTCTTCAGTCTTTGGGGTGGTGGGAGGCCAGAACTACAGAGGCTAAAACAGAGAGGTGCCATCTGATTGACAGCAGTGGCTGGCTCGCTTGGGCCTGGTCCATGAAGCCCAGCACCTACCTTAGATTCTGAGTGAGTCATCAGGAGGAGAACAGTCCCTCACTCTTCAAAGTTCCCAGCCACGAAGGGAATAACCATGAGAGCTGGCAGAGGTGCAGTTAGTGACGGATGCGGCTGCACAGTCGCCAGAGCACCAGAGGAGGGGGAAGGACCCTGACCAGAAAAAAAAAACTGGAGAGGAAAAAAGTCAGGCTGATCAGTCCCCCCACCACAGCACACCTAGCCTGTCAGTCATCAGCACATGGCGACACAACTAGGAAGGAGGTGGTCTGTGCCCTGAGTTCAGATTACTGAGGCTCAGTGGCACCACACTACTACAGACTACAGTATTCCAACCTGCATGGAGGGCTGGAGTGAAGATTATGGATGCCCAAGCCCTTTTGTACAAAAACAGAAAAAAAGGCATCACTGCCTTCTGAGATGCAGCAGTCTCTTCACATACTCCTCCAATGCAGTGGAGAGGAGATTCACTCCCATACTGGGTTGACCTTCCATTTGGCATGTTACCAGTCAGGGATAGCGAATATACCAGCCCCAAATGTTAACTATGGCCAGGTGCACAGTATGTAACTTGACAGATCAGTATGTACCCTCTCTGGTGCATACTGAGCCTGATAATGCACAGAGCCCCGGGAGAGGAGGGCGGGGCCAGTGTGTTGCTCTCATTATAGGTGCACAAGGAGATTCAGAGAGCACAAAGATAATCTAAAAGACAAAGGCAGGAGTTATCCACAGAGAGCATTGGCAATAAAGCAGAACAGGAGAGAGGCACACACCAAAGGATTTTGTCCCAGGTCAGAAATCACTTGGTATCGAAAAGCTTTAGTTGATTCAAGTACAGATGATGCAAAATCCACAACAGCAGTGCATCCAACACAGTTGCAAAAGTGCTCCTGGGCTTTAACCAGTTAGGACTCATCAGGGGCCAGTCAAAGTGCTGGAGCACCTTTGCAACTGTGTTTTGCAGTGCTTTTTGTCACTGGTCCGTCAGACAGGATTTTGCATAATTTGTATACTTGAACTATTAAACATTTTGGGATGCCAAGTGATTTCAGACTTGGGACGGAATCTTTTGTGTATGCCTTCTCTTGTTCTGCTTTGCGGTTGGGATTAGCTAACCCTGAGGCAACACTGATTTTCTGCACCACTGAGGCACTAACCCATTTTTGGCTTGTTCTTTTGGCAGTAAAGCCAGGTTTCAAAAGCAACACAAATTCTATGGGACATATAACGCCATAATACAAAGTGTAAGGGAAGGTATATGCAAATCACCATGAAAGATTTAGAGCATGGTGCCAAATGATGTCTCACACAATCTGCAAAAGCTGAGGACAGAAGACACAGACGGTGTTTCTTCCTTCTCAGGTGAACTCGGTGTGCATTACCTCTCTCAGCCCAGGTAAAGGTGAACCAGTTCTATGATGGTCTTACAGGTTTGGACCATGGTGAGTTCAAAATAGGAAAATGATCTAGAAGACAAAGAACCACAATCTGAAAGCATCAAGGCAGGGGTCACTCAGGAAGGGCACTAGCAACAAAGCCAGGGTTCAAAAATCAAAATACAAATACAGAAATTCAGAATTCAGTATTCAGAAATACAAAATCACACGTACCCCAATCATGCATTATAAGATTATGTGTGATTTTGTGTTTCAAGGAAGAACAGAAAGGTTAAGTGAGTTCTGCAATGTCATACCATGAGTGAGTGGTAATTGTGGAATTCTAACCTCAATCTCAAGGTTTCCAAGGCTGCCCTATGAACATACAAAATTCCCAGCAGATGCAGGCCACATGGTCTATCTAATCTGCTCAAGTGTGCAGCACTTCAGCCCAATTGACTGCAGCGCCCCCTCCTGCCCCTTCCCATTAACTCTTCCCTCCCCCAACTGCCCTCCTGTATGTACTTTCCCCTTGAATTTGTCCCACCCCCTCTTGAAGCACTCCACAGTCTGCACTGATACGAGTTGCTCAGGCAGTGCATCCCCACCCTGTTGCCACTCTTTCAGTGAAGTAGTGCCTCCTCCTCCTTTCCCTCCTGAGTCTGCCCCCTTTAATTTCAGGGAATGCCGCCTGGTATCTCTTCTATTCTGGAGAGTGAACCCACCCTGAAGACTACTCTGTTTATCCTTTCAGGTACTTGAAGGTCTCGATCATGATCCCTCTCTCTCTCTCTCTCTCTCTCTTCTATCCTCCAGGGTATACGTGTTGGGCTCTTGTAGTCTTTGCTCCCAAGTTCTATCCCCAACCCCTGTGTCATCTTTTGTTGCTCTTCACTGCACTGCCTCCAGTAGTTTGATATCCTTTTCAAGTATCGGGCACCAGAACTGCACGTGTACTCCATGTGGCCTCACCAGGGACCTGTACAGGGACAATAGGACTTCGCTGCATCCAAATGTAATCCCTTTGTTATGCACCCTAGCATCATGTTAGCCTTAGCCACTGCCTTCCTAAACTGAGTGGTTTAATTCCCCGGTCACCAGCACCCCAGATCCTTCTCTTCTTTGGATGTGGACAGTTTGATATCATCCATCCAGTAGCTATATCCTGGATTTTGGCTCTCTAATGCATCACCTTGCACTTCTTGTCATTGAACCCAAGCTGCCAAGTGTGCGACCACCTCAGTCTTGCCAAGTCCTGCTGTAGTAATTCCACCCTCCTCCCCATCCACCTCAGCACAGATCTTGGTGTCATCGGCAAAGAGGCTGATCTTATTCTTGATCCCAACTGCTATGTCTGTGATGAAAATGTTAAACAGGACTGGTCCCAGTACTGACTCCCTGTGGGACACCACTTGTCACTGCCCTGGGCTCTGATGCTTCTCCCCCCACAACTACTCTCTGTTGCCTGTCCCTCAGCCAGTTTTCTACCCATCGGGCTAGCTTCCACCCTATACCAAGACTCCTCGACTTGCAGAACAACCTTCCATGTGGCACTGAATCGAAGGCCTGGCTGAAATCCAGGTAGACTACACCTAACACACGGCCCTCGTCCAGTGCCCTCGTGACCCAGTCAAAAAATCAACTAAGTTTGTCTGACAGGATCTGCCAGGGATGAACCCATGCTGTCTGTCATCTTGCAGATCATTATCCACAAGAAGCTGCACCAGCCTTTCTTTGAGGATAGATTCCATCAGTTTCCCCACAATTGCAGTGAGGCTCACTGGTCTGTAGTTCCCTGGTTCATCCTTGGGCCCACTTTTGTGGAGAGGTACCACGTGCGCCTCCCTCCAATCTCTGGGCACACATCCCGTATTTAGTGAGGTATTGAACAGATCCACCAGTGGCTCTGCCAGGACCTCTGCCAGCTCCCTCAGCACCCTGGGATGTACCCCGTCTGGCCCAGGTGCCTTGTCTACCCTCAGGGACCTAAGGCCCTCCAGCACCCTTTCCACTGTGATGACCTCGTCTGTGGTTGTCTCACCCCCCATGCCTGCTCCCCCTTTCCCTGCAGGAATGGGCCCATCCCCCTCCCTTGTGAACACTGTACAGAAGTACTCATTAAGTACTTCTGCCTTCTCGGCCCCCTTGTCTACCCACCCACTGCCTTTCTTGATCCTAACTATTTGATCCTTGCACTTCCTCTTTTCCCCGATATACCTGAATAAATCTTTTTCCCCTTCCTTAATCCCCTGAGCTAATTTCCTTTCCTTGGCTGCTTTTGCAGTCCTGACCGCTCTGCTGACTTCCCTGGATTTTCTCACACCACTAGGCTGTAGAAATCTAAAGCTGTTTCTTCTAATGCACAGTACAGGAGTAGTACAAACACAAGTACTGCATCATAATCTCCAAAATGAGGTGCAACACAAAAACAGGAGTCTGCAGACATGCGCTTAAATCAGGAGTGGGGAAGGGATACGGAAAAACATTATAAACTATTATGAAACAGGTCTGTTGAATCTTGGCTCCTGATTGGTTCAGAGCTACATTCTGCTGGGCCGATGTCCCGGCACAACAGCCTGGGTGAAAGTAGCTCCTGGAAGAACAGACTCTGCACCTTAAAAGAAGCCCTACGCGCAACTGCCCACAGCTTGCCCCCACACAACACCTAGGTCTTAGCAGGAACTGTCATCTCCCCCGTTCCCACTCTGAACAGAGCTGACCTGTATACACAGCTCCTGTGTCCCCGATGTCACATTTTTTAAACAGGTTTCTCAATTTTTTTTACAAATCTGCATTTCACTACTTACGTTACATGGCTGAATCTGTATCTCGCGCACATGGCACCAACAAGCGGCCATTACCATGTGTCCCAACTAACAAACATAAAGAGTAAAATGCTAGGCGCAGTTAGGAATCTCACTTTTTGTTTCTCCAACAGTAGTGGCACAGACCAGAGTTGAGGACCGGGACCTAGAAGTACTGAAGTGGGAAGTCACTGGCAGTGAGCGATACTGGGATAGCAAGCAACTAGGCACTACTTTCTCCTGTTTTCTACTACATGTTAAAATGTTATCATTTTGTGATGTAAAACAGAAAAGGATTTTTGGTTTTTTATTTATTAACAGTTATGGACCAGTTTTATAATCTGCAACAGGCATCCAGGAAGGAGTGGTGGGAGGAGCACGCGCCTGGGTGGTGGGCACTGGCTCGACTGTTTCAACCCACCCGAGGCAGGTAGTTATCCCACCATAATGCCACCCTATCATGCCTTATTGCTTAATTATTTCATATGGGGAGGTAACGTGGACTAGACACCCCAGGTTATGGGCACTAGTGCTGTTGGCTTTCAAAGCAGTAGTAGATGTATTCCATGGGGGTAATGACACTGGGGCTTACATCACATGGGCATGTTAATATTTTGGCTGAAAAGTGTGGATGTGGGTCAGTACTCATATTTGATACTGCCACTGCCAAGCAGCAGGTGGAATCCAAGTCCATTGTATGTTGCTGTGTAATGCAGATGCAGGGACCACAGAAAAGAAAGCTGTGGCAAACAGGAGGCCTTCAGACATGGGAACAATGAAAAAGGAAATGATTCCGGCAAGATAAGATTGTAGCAGGAAAAATACAGAAATGTGGGAGCGATGTAAGGTGTCATATATTTCAGTCCTGACTCTGGTATGAAATATTCCTTTATTGTTTATGCTCTTGGTCCGTAACCATCCCCTCCTCCATCCACCCCCATTTTTCTTTTTCAGCAGGATTGTAAACATGTTGATCTAGACTCTTTCACAAACTGCTGGGGGCAGTTTCTAGGAACCCAGGTTTGTTTTTGTAGCTGACTGCAGATGTGCCTCCTTTTGAGGCGAAGGGGGTAGAGGTGGAATGAGTCACTGCTGCTGGCGCCACAGATATTCACGGTCCCATTGGAATGCTGCCATTGTAGAAACAGAAACATGACATTTGACAGCAGGAAAGGCCTGCATAGTCCATCTAGTCTAGCAGGACGTTTCTCACCTATTTTATATTTTCAATTGTTTAACCAGGAGTAGCACACTGTTGAAAGCTTGTTTACAGGTGCGACCTGGGAGCACAGGGAAGTTAAGTGACTTGATCAGGGTCACAGTATGCAAGTGAGGGCTGTGGGATTCAAACCCAGGTCTCCAGATTTGCAGCTCAGAGCCTTAAACCACTGCGCTATACTGTCTCCTCAGACCCTATCTGGTTTCCATTGACCCTCCACCTACCTGTATCCTGTCTAATATACCCTGTGTCTATCCCCTGTATACTTGAAGCCCCATGCTGTTTCAGCCTCCACCACTTCTGACGGCAATCTATTCCAGGCATTCACTGCTCTTTCTGTGAAAAAATATTTCCTCACCTCACTCTTGAATTTCCCCCTTCAAGCTTCATTTCATGCCCCCTGGTATTAGTGCCTGTTCTCCTTTGAAAGAGACTCATCATCCTCCATCAGTTTTCTGATGCAGAATTACAATGGTAGGGCAAAGAACCATAACAGTCTACCCTCTAACATGGTTCTTTGTGCTTTGCATTAGAAAAGCTACAGTTTTCACCAGCCCTGCACTGCAGGAAGACTGAGTTTAATGGTTGAGCCTCAGAGCACCACATTGAACTTGTCTGTGGTCATGCATGTCGCCTACAGTGGGTAAGACACTCGGCTACCACAGGGAAGGGATGGGCTGGACTACTTGGCATTCACCCCCAGACCTCACACACACCAGCTGATCACGGGCCAGCGCTGGTGCCGGCTGTGAAAGCAGCACTTATCTGGTCTCCTGGTCCTTGATGGCAGTAAGGGTGTTGCCTGGGTAACCCCCAACATCAGGGTGGGAATGGGAGGGGGGATCCAAAGAGGCAGAAAATGCAGAAAAATAAAAAAAAAATAGAAGCAAGAATATGGTCATCTTTGGATCGGCCCAGTGGTGCTGAGGGTTGAGGCGCTGGATGCCACACCTCACGCCACGCCAGTGACCCGGGTTCGTAGATGGACTCAGGGAGCCTGGGGTCAGCAGGGGAGGGAGAGGATTGAGCATCTGGAGGACTGCTCTCCTCTCCCTGGGAAGGGTTCTTGGGGCTGCTCAGTGTCCTAGTGGCCCCCGATTGAGATCGGGGGTACTGCAGGATCACCAGCCAGAACAGTGTGGCAGGGAGTGCAGCAGACGTCAGCAGGGCAGCCATGCGCAGACATCATTGCACATCGCACTCCCAGGGGAAACTTACAATAGAAAATCCCCATCCTTGGGGATAGGCGACGGTCCCTACACCCAATCAGCCACACTCCACCGCCGGTCGCACTCCTCTCCTGGGCCGAGCCCAACTCGGCCTGCCAGATTCTAGATAGAGCGCCCTGGGCAGATAGGGCTGCCCTACCTCAGGTAGCTAAGAGCCAGGGGGATCACCGGGTTGGTGCCAGGAAGATGGAGGCCTTTCAGCCACGGAGGTAGAGTTGGAGGGCTCCAAAGGATGCCCAAGAGAGTTCCTAGAAGGTCAGTGCAAAAATAGAAGATACAAAAAAAAAGAATTTGGTCATCTGTTTCCAATGTGTGGGGTGTAGGTTTATGTCAAAAGTCCAAGCTGCCTGTCCAGAATAATATAGGACAGAAATCTTTCCTACTTCCATCCCACCCCTTGCCAAACATGGAAACATAGAAGGGCTGTGGCAGTTAAAGACATACAGTCCATCAAGTCCGCCCATATTACCACCTGAGTTGTACCTATCTGTCCTTGCTCTTCCCTGTGCCAAATGTCAGTTGCCAGATTGGTCTCACCCCTCCTGATTTCTACCCCCACTTCCTTGCCATAATTTTCACCAACCTCTTATAGCAGTCTCAACTGGCAAACTGTTCTGTCTATCCACCATTTCTTTGAAGAATGCCCTACTCAATCTAGCCCCCCACCACCAATTTATTCAGGCGCCCCATAGTTGCTGATCCCTCACTATGCTTTAGCAGGTCATGATGACAGCCTACCCTGTTTATCCTCTCAGATATTAAAAGGTTTCTATCATGCCCCTCCCCCCTTCCGGACTCAAGCGAATAAATGCTCAGACTGGTGGTGGTGTTGTTGGATACAGAACCATGCCTAACGTAGGAACATAGAATCTATGAGATTAAATCAGTTGAACAGTACATCCTGTTTGTCCCCTGCCCACCATCCCCCCCTCCTCGCAACTTGGGTTGTCACCAGTCCTCTTCAAACTAGGAGAGTCTGGGTTTGGTTTATTGTGTCATAACAAAAACAATGGGAAAACAAGCATTTGTCAATGCCAAATGTTGTCTTGCTGGCATTGGCACTGGTAGTGCAAGAGTTAGAGAGATGCATAACAGGAATGGCAGTGAAGTATGGAACTGACGACAACCCCATCCCACCCTGCAGAGACTGACAGGCATTGAGGTGTGCCTTTGAGTCGTCAGCCATAACGCTCATGCCATTTCATCTCACCCTACCCTGCAGACCCCGACAAGTGTTGTGTTGTGCCTTGGGGTCATCAGGCCTATGCTCACCCCTGCTTCATAAGGAAAAATTTTGAGATGGGTGCAGTACAGGAGAATGGGGTGAACTTTGGGGTCAAGAGTCCAAGGCACACCTTCATGCCTGTCACTGGCTGCAGGGTGGGGGGGGGGTGGAATGGCGTGAGCATTACAGCCAACAATCCAAAGTCACACCCTGACACCTGTCAGTTTCTACAGGGTGGGACGCTATGGTTAGAAACCCTACGCCCAGGCGTTGTTGGATATATGCACTCCAAATTTTCAACATGGGCTTTTGTGACCCCATCTCATGAAAGCATTTGGGACCTCTGCTCATGAACAGTGGCACTGTCATTTTCTTACTCTGTCCTGAACGTTGATTTCCCACAGCAACCGCGCCATTGTGCGCCAGATGTGTGAAAACACATTTCGGGCAGGATGTGAAAAATGACAGCTGTACTATTCATAAGGAGATATGAAAAAAATGGCAGTGTTGAAAATCTGGAGTGAAAATATAAAAAATTCTCGAAGTTATGAGTGTGCATGGAAACTGCGCAGTACGCTTGTAACGGTCATTTTCCACCAAATTTGCAACATAGGCTTTTTGGGAGCCCACCTCATGAATAGTGATACTGTAATTTTGTTAACCAGTCCCGAAAGGTGATTCTATGCAATGACTGTGAAATCATCTTTGGGACCAATAACGTAAAATGACAGTGACTGAGTTCATGAGGCAGGGTCCCAAGAACCCCATGTTGAAAATTTAGAGCCAAAGTTGCAAAAATGGCTGAGATATCCGCTCAAAGTTGACCTCTCATTGATGCCATTATACAGCTTACCATGATTTTCTTCAGTTCGTAGTCGGCTTTGAAGAGTGCAGACATGTTCCCGCTTCACCAAAGATCATCATGCCAGGCTCCAGAGGTAAGAATGGAGTGAGGGGGTGCAGAGAGGTGGGTGCGGGTTGGGAGGGGCCACAGACAGTGAGGTGCCGTTTTCTTTTTTACAGGTAAAAAATAAAAACGTTCAGGAGGTTCTCTTTCTTTCAGTTACTACATTGGGCACACTTGGCTGGGCTCCCAGTGTGCCACCTGTGTTTTTGGGGACAAGGGACTGAAACATAGAATTTGATGTCAGATAAAACTGCTTGACCCACCTAGTCTGCCCATTTCCTACCTATTGGATAAGCTGCAGATCCTAGTTAACCAACAGCCTATTTCCTCCTAACCCCCACTAGAATTGCCCTATGTCTGTCCATGCATTCTTGATTTCCACTGTTTTGACTCCACAGCCTCCCAGGAGGCTGTTCCATGCATCCACAACCCTCTCCATGAAAAAGACTTCCTCACATTACCTCTGAGCCCCATCTTCAAATTGTGCCCCCTACAAAGGGCAGCCTGCAGCAGCGGGAGACACAGAATGAGCGAGTGAGGAAGGGGTAAGTGAGCTCAACGGAGTTTGTTGGGACTGCTGCAGATTTTTTTGGGCAGAAAACAGCAGCAATGCATGCAGGGTCTCAGTACAAAAGAGCAACCTGCAGCGCGGAGAAACAGAACGAACAAGTGAGGGATGGGGAGGAGTGAGGGAGCTCAATGGAGCTCTATCATGACTGCTGCAGATTCTTTATGGCTAGAAGAAAGCAGCAATGCAGGCAGAGCCCAGTACAAAAGGGCAGCCTG
This sequence comes from Neoceratodus forsteri, assembly GCA_016271365.2. Lineage (NCBI taxonomy): Eukaryota > Metazoa > Chordata > Ceratodontiformes > Ceratodontidae > Neoceratodus > Neoceratodus forsteri. Next base: position 67,281,293 of record JADMNL010000035.1, read on the forward strand.
CAGCGCTGACAGAAATGGAATGAGCGAGTGAAAGAGGGGGAGTGAGTGAGCTCAACGGAGCTCTGTCGGGACTGCTGCAGATTTCTTTGTGGGCAGAAAACGCCAACAGAGGCAGGAGACCACTACAAAATGGCAGCCTGCAGCACCAGGAGAAACAGAATGAGCAAGTGAGACAGGCAGAGTGAGCGACCTCAACAGAGCTCTGTCAGGACAGCTGCAGATTTCTTTGTGGGCAGAAAAAGGTGCCAATGCAGGCAGAAGCCTAGTACAAAAGGGTAGCCTGCAGAGCTGCGAGAAACACAATGAGCGAGTGAGAGAGAGGGAGTGAGCGAGCTCAACGGAGCTCTATCGTGACTGCTGTGGATTTCTTTGTGGGCAGAAAGAGGCAGCAATGCAGGCAGGAGCCTAGTACAAAAGGCCAGCCTGCAGCACCGGCCAAAATGGAACAAGCCAGTGAGAGAGGGGGAGTGAGCTACCTTAACGGACCTCTATCAGGACTGCTGCAGATTTCTCTGTGGGCAGAAAAGCCGCCAGCAGAGACAGGAGCCCAGTACAAAAGGGCAGCCTGCAGCCAGCAGAAACAGAATGAGTGAGTGAGAAAGGTGGAGTGACTCACCTCAATGGAGCTCTGTCGGGACAGCTGCAGATTTCTTTGTGTGCAGCAAAATGTGCTACGCAGGCAGAAGCCCAGTACAAAGAGAGCAGCCTGCAGCACCAGGAGAAACAAAATGAACGAGTGAGACAGAGCGGAGAGAGCGACCTCAACGGAGCTCTGTTGGGATAGCTGCAGATTTCTTTTGGTAGAAAAGGTGCCAACGCAGTCAGAAGCCCAGTAAAAAGGGCAGCCAGCAGCGCCGGGAGAAACACAACGAGTGAGTCAGAGAGGGGGGAGTGAACAACCTCAACAGACCTCTATCGTGACTGCTGTGGATTGCTTTGTGGGCAGAAAAACAAAAATCGGCAACTCAGGCAGGAGCCCAGTACAAAAGGCCAGCCTGCAGTGTCGCCAGAAATGGAACGAGCGAGACAGGGGTAGTGAGCTAGTTCAACGGACCTTTGTCAGGACTGCTGCAGATTTCTTTGTGGGCAGAAAAAGCTGCCAAAAGAGGTGGGACCTAGTACAAAAGGGCAGCCTGCAGCACCAGCAGAAACAGAATGAGTGAGTGAGAGCCCCTCAGTGACCCATGATATCTCATAACAGCTCTGTTGGGACAGCTGCAGATTTCTTTGTAGGCAGAAAAATATGCCATCGCAGGCAGGAGCCCAGTACAAAAGAGCAGCCTGCAGCACCGGGAGAAGCAGACTGAGCGAGTGACAGAGGGGCAGTGAGCAAGCTCAATGGACCAACATAATCAACATTCGGCATTGACAAATGCTTGTTTATTATGGAGGTTATATGCATGTGAAAACAAGGTAGTCACTCCTTAGGTTTCATCAGCTCCTGTTGCTTTTTCCCAGCCTGATGTCATAATACTCTCTTTGTGACATCACAGTTATCCCCATGGCAACAGAATGTGAGGTCACAACAGAGCATTACAATGTCAAGTAGGGAATAAGCTACAGAAACAGATGAATTCTAAGTGATAAAGATCTTGTTCTTGTGGTAATCTCTTCAGTAATAAATACTGGAAAGGTGAACTGCATAGAAGATACATGAAATAAAACTGAATTATGCACAAACATTATGTTTTTCAAAGTTTTCATAAAGACATTGCGGGATAACACATGGACCAGACACCAAACTACAAGTTCAACACACATTCTCTGTGATGTTTATTTAAAATGCAGGGGATAACTTTCAGCAACGGCATATCCCTTTGTAGCAACAGATTATGCAAATTTTTTCTCTACACTTAGCTAGCACCTACTGACTCACTAATCTCTGAACTAACTTATCTGTTGAGACTTAGCCTCCCCTATGCGGGCCTTGTTTGCTTGGGTGGTGGGGGCTGAAATACAAAAAAACAAGCTAAAGACAAAAAACCTCAGTGCAGAAGCACTGAAACAAGGGTTACTCCAAAAGGCATCGACAATAAGCCAAGTTTCAAAGAAACACATCACACATACTTCCATAATGCAAACATCATGGGATATATGCAAATCACCATGACATTTCAGACTTTAGTTAACAGCAATTTACATGCATTTTAAATAGCACAACTAACTTATTTTTTTTCATATATAGTCCCCTAGTAACTTTTTACCTTTATCAAAAACACCTAGTGCTAGGGTATTTTCAACATTTACTGGTTTTATGCACATAATGTATATATATTCAAGTATTTTATGACATAGTGCCATTGCATGCTAAATCCAACAATGAGAAACACAGCCTGTTTACATCAGCTCAGATGTCACAACAATAGCCTCCCCTGTACGAGGACCTGAGAGGAAAAAGGAAAATTTAAAGAGGACACTATAGCATAGTCAAGAAATGGGAGGGGGTGCCCATAGGTGGCCAGCCTTATGGACTAGAAATTGTAAAGGATAGATTAGGCTAAGAAATAGAAGAACTGTTGCAACAGAGTTAAGAAAAGATCGGTCCTCAAGAGTGGCAGGAGCTCCCTGTCATAGGCGTCACCTACTCTTTAAGTAAGTTATTTAATAAAACTCACTGTGACAAATTGTGACATTTTTCTCTGTAGCTCACGCCGCTTCTGCTGGGTCTGCCCATTCCTTTGTTTTCTAACAGTACAGAGCCCCACAACAGTCTCCAGTTTATTAAGTGGCATTGCATGTTATGGGGAAATTTCTAACCTTTAAGTTTACATGTCATTTAAAATTACTTCTTTTTTTCCTGCCTCGTGAGATGCCTTTGTTTCCTTATTTTGAATGTACTTCAGAAATGTTTTTTTAGAGTTGAAATTATTAACAGGCTACCTGCCAGGGATGCCCTTTCTCGCCCCTTTCATTCATTCTGTTATTGGAGCCCCTCCTGCAAGCCTTTAGATCTCATCCACAGATCTTGGGACTAAAAATCGGTGAGGACCACAACAGGATGGCCTTTGCGAATGTCATCATGCTGACACGCATCAATCCACAGTCCTCCATTCCAAACCTCCTTAATAGACTCATATAGTAGCCTAACGTGGTATAAAGTCAACATTTCCAAGTCCATCCTCTTCTCCTTGCATCCTGAGGTAACAAAATGGGACAGTTTCCCCTGGAACATGACACTGGCCCTGGACCAAGTTCCTAGGCTTAAATTTTGACTGGTCCCTCCAAGACTTCGTGAAAAAGAACACTGCTCCCCTAAGAGGTGCCACAGAGAAGGACATGACCAGGTGGCAGCACTGAACCTCTCCCACTAGGGGAAGGCACATGCATATAAGATGACGGTTTCACCCAAGATACAGTACATTCTGGATAAAAATGCCAATCCCAACGGATACAAAAAACATTGCTAAACTGCATAAAGATATGTTGTCCTTCTGGGGGAAGGGCCTGCACCATGGTGAACCATAAAAAAATGAATGCAAGAATTGATGAGAGGAGGCTTCTACCTCTCTGACTGTGGCCTCAAAAGAGTGGCCCAAGCAGTGCTCCATTTGGCCACACAGGAGTACTCCCCCCCCAAATGCATGGAGGTTGAAGAAACTGTCCTAGGACTACCCCTCCCTAATGTAACCTGTTTCAGGAGAAGTGCCAAGGGGCATGCCCCCAACCACCACCACCACTACTACTACTACCACCACAGTTAAGCATTCCAGCAAATCTTGACAAGTAGTAGCTACAACAACAGGGTGATCCTCCTGCAACACTCTCCTGCAGCCGCTGCTTACATATCTGTGGTGACACCGTAAACTGGAGAGACTGGAAAAATAAGGGTGCATCCAGCACCTTACAGTTACAGATGGATCCAGCATGATTCTCAAGACCTTTCAACAGTTGCAAGAACAATTTGACATACCTAAGCAACGTCGCTGGTGATATCTCCAGTTGAGACATGCTCTGACCGCCATGCTAGAACCCCACTTTAATGTAGATTCCCCAAATGTGCCGAACTCTTTGCTGCAGCCATCCTCACCCTCCCAGGTGAGAGCAGGATACATTTACAAGCGTTTCTTCCATCTCTTACAGGACCCCTCTGACACAGAGCCCAATCGAATAGAGAGCTTGCTTGCAAAATCTCTTCCAAATGCTGAGAAAGTTGCTAGGGAAGATTAGCTCAGGCAATTAAAGCAGCAGTGCAACAGACGTGGGCAAAAAAAATCTCACCCTACCTTTTCTCACTACAGAAGATCCCAGGCATCTTTCAGTTTTAGTTTGTGGTATAGTTTTCTAATTCCACCAACATTTTATAAATGTTTCAGTTTAGTTTTTTTCTCAAGAAAAAAAGATGGACATCACATTTTGCACAAAAATAGCATTTTAGACCTGGCAAGGGTTAGGATTGAAAAAATAAAAAAGACTCAATGTGCTAGCATAGGCGATCCCTAGTCAAGCATAGCTGACAGGTATGCTAATATTATTTCTTAATTGTAACTGAACCTAACTTTTTGGAAAGTGTGTTTTCAATGCATTGCTGCTGTAAGCACTCCAAGAGTAGGTTCACTCAGCTAAAAATCCTGCACCGCTGGCACAGGACACCAGTTAAACTGCACAAATGGGGTATCTCTCCCACCAATAAATGCTGGAGATGCGGGAACCACCCAGGAGCAATCACTTACATAGTCTGGGCTCGCCTCAAGCTCCAACACTTCTAGGATAACATTCAAACAGTGTGCAGGCAAATCACTGACACACACTTACACTCACACTCACACCCCCATGCCAGATGGAGAGAACAGTCGACAGTGGACCCCAAATATTGGCTCACTGAACTAGGTAAAACAGCCAGCTGTGAAAGAATTCAGTATTGCATGCAAGGAAGGGACACTGACTTCTCAGCCATATGGGAGGGTTACTGTCTTCCATCCACTGCAGGATCCCATGGCATTTCATCTCCACTTATCTAGAAGACCAGTACCCTCACTGCCTATCCACCCCTCCCAGCAGTCCCCTAATATAGTGTAAACTAGACTAACATTCCCCTATTTTTCTAGTCCCCATGGCTAATCCCACCCCATTTCAGGGCAGATCCACCTATAGACTGCACCTTTAAACTGTTTGAGATCAGACAACTCACGCTACCTTCCCACTGCTTAACACCTTACTCTTATGTAGCAGAAGCTACCTAAACTTGTTACGGTTTCTAGTGTATCTTCAGAACTAGTTTGAAATTTCACATGACTACCTTAGTATGTTACATCCATGGGAGGTATCCCCCCACGCCAAGAATTATCACTGTACTAAATGTGTATGCATCTCAGTTAGTGTGCTATGTTAAAGACAAAACAAGAAAACCTTTGATTATAAAAAAATAAATTATTAAAAAGAAGCATTCCTTTTATTCTGGAAATTCTCTGGCTTTCATTAGAATTTTTTCAGCTATTTCTGAACACAATAACATCATTTCTTTTAATATAACTAAAGTGAACTAGCATGCAAAGGCATTACTCCCTCTCATCTTGGATAATAGGGTTCAAAACAACTGAGAACACTGATGAGAACCTGGGGATAGCTATATTAAATTTATTTTTATTTATTTATTTATACATCAGTTTACAACCTTTGAGCCAGAGGCTCATTTCCAAAGGTACCTCGTCACAAAGAGGACAAACACAAACAACATTTCATTACAACATTGTAGGTAACAGCATTTTTTTTTTTGTTACATCATAGCAGACAACAGTTTAGGCAGATATATGTTGTAGTTACTTTTTTACAATAACAGTGTAACAGTTTTGGTATTTACAGGTTAATACAGTGATTCAGATAGGATTGAGAGGTAAGCATACATTGGTTAGGCAGACAACATTTATTTCAAATCTTTGAAAAAAATGCTGAAGCAGACACGAAATGATGGGAAAAGTGTATTTTACAAGACAGGAGGAAAAAGGGGCATACAAAAACTGAATAAACGGTACAGGTCAGCATTGCCTTCCCATAGTTCTTGTTTCCTCCAGGGCAGGTGGGCAGCCTCTCAACCCTGTCTCTGCCCCCTATGACTGGCACTTACCTCTCTTGGCTTCATCAGTGGCCAGGTTCCCTGTAGATTTCCCCCACGTCGAGGCCAAGAGGAGCAGGAAGGCCATCCTCCCGCCCCCAATCAACAATCCAGATTTTTCCCCTGCAGTTGTGTAAAATGTGTAGGTCAACTTTTTTATGGTACCATGCACTGTTGTTTTAAGCATGTCAGTCCTTGGGTAGTAGCTGCCACCAGCATCCTCCATGTAATTCCGAATCTGAACTTACACTGGGACTGGGCACATCTTCACCCTATAGTCGAGGGTTATTTTGTACGTCATGCCCTTTACTGTACCCGGCGTCCAACTCTCTCAGGAGCTCTCAGGGTATACCTGGTCCCGCAGCACCTCACACACTGGCACTCGTCTGCCTCCACATAGCCTTAATTTGGCCCCCTCCAGGTGGGGTGGGAGTGGGGGTGTACCTCTTCATCCTCAGTTGTGCATCAGGCAGTGGTGCAACGGAGGTGGGGGGGCGTAGATACACTATGATCTATTGCTGTGAGCATCAGCGCCCATGTTCCACTATTGTTCTTCCTTGTCCAAGCCCTGGGATGCCAGTGATAGTGGCGCGGTGCACCGGCATGCATGCAGAGTGTGCGGCTATGTGACATCAGCCAGTGTCTCCCCACCTCTATGGTGCCCAAACCACACAACTGCACCTGTGATCACCCATACGGCACTGCTACAGCATCAGCACGCTGCCTCCCTTCCCAGAGAAGGAGAGAATCCCCATGGATGCTCAGTCCTCCTCTCCTCTAGCTGACCCCCAATGACCCTGTCTCATTCCTGAACCCGGGTCACAGGCATCGTGAGCAGTATCCCTACTGCTGTGCTAACAGGACTCCTGTCCGCTTTTTGGAGATAAAAAAAGGTTGCACACAGATCTTTCTTACAAAAATATGAGAAACTGTATTTATTCTGACACAAAGAAGATACAGGATTTAAACAAGGGGTTAAATAGCTTGGTTACAGATGTAAAGCACTGACAGTTCTCTGAGAAACCGCTCTCTCTCAAAGTTCAGAGCTGGACTGATATAAAACTCTGGACTGTCCTCTAAAAAATGATTCTGTAATTTAACACCATCTCCCCTTGTATCTTTCATTCAGTGATAGTCCTGTTCTGACAGATGTTTACTGTTTTTGGATTCAGGTGCAGCTGAGAGGTATGAATCCTGCTGTACAGTATAGGGCAGTGCCTTCTCTCTGTGGACGGAGAAGGTGGTGGGTAGACATCCCACCTGGTGTGGGACAGTTGGGTGATACAGCAGAATCAGATCAGGATGCAGCGCTCTGTGATAATGATAAGCATGTTACACTTTCCAGCCGGCTCAAGTGCTCTTATCACAGTTGTGATATCTTGCTGGATACTGCAGGAAATCAACGTAATCCAATGGCCATTATGCAAGGTTTTTTTTGTTTTGTTTTGTAGCTTTGTTTTCCACCCAGCACCACCTACGCCTGCCTTCCAGCCCTGGCTCGGGGGCTCCCAGTCCTCTCGGCCACCACCCCCAGCAGTCACAGCAGCAGGGATCTACACAGTGCAGGACCTGAGAGCCATCACATATGGTGACGGGAGGTACATGTTTTTTCCCCTGGTTTTCTCCCTTATCTCCCCAGGGCTTGCGTGACACGGTCATGGACCTGCGCGCGTGCTGGAACCGCAACCCCATTCCACCCACCTGCCCAGCTCCAGCCTCCCATTTGCTCAGCACTACCACTGAGCCTCCACTCGGTGGCAGCCAAGAGCCACGAAAGCTTGTCTCCCCAATCTGGGAGGGGAGAGCTGCCAAGTGGCCACTCAGTCCTCTCCCAGCCTTCCCCCCAGGCCAATCCCCAGCGGCCCAAGTTCATTCCTGAACCCAGGTCACTGGCATGGGAGAGGTAAGGTGCTTAAGGTGCCTCAGCCCTCTGCACCATTGGGCCGGCAGCCACCACTCAAGTTTATAATACAGTGCACTTTAAAATCTCACACAGAGTGCTTGATTGTGGTTGAAAGCACTGTATATGTAATACCCCAGAATGTGTCATTCTCTACAATTGTTCTTTATAATTCAGTTCTCGCGAAGTGTCTGGCATATGCTCTTTCTTCATCTAAAAGCTCCAACTCCGTGCTCAACATGTGATGTCACAGCAGTGACATCACATGATATTTTCAGCCAGTAGCTTGACAGCAATACAGTACTGGAGTGTACAATGCACATGCCATAGAAATGAGCAGACCAGCAGTGCCTTAAGGCCCAGCGGTAGAGCTACCGGTTGCAGCACTGGTGACCCATGTTCGAGAATAGGCCTTGTTGGGGGCTGGCTGGGGAGGGGACAAAGCACATCAGGGATGCTGTCTCTTAAAGGCGGGAGTATCACGTCCCCAATGCAGCACTGCCACCCATAGATACTTGGGGTGACAGGGGTGAGCGAGACATGCGGAGCGACACCACACTGTGTAGCGCATGAGTGTGCAACACATGCTCACATCGGGACATAGTCCCAAATGCCAGTGTCCTATAGGGAGAGGTACAGCGGCAGCAAGATGGAGGAATGAAGAGCAGAAAAACTCCCTGACTGGCAAGATGATCACTAACATTCACAGGCCCCAATCCCGGAGACTTCGGTTTCTCCCTGTACTCAGACCACTCCATT